>VYZP01078976.1:28379-48938 GCA_013400635.1 Hypocryptadius cinnamomeus | reverse complement strand
AAGGGGCTGTGATCCCAGCAGTGCCAGTCTGGGGTGGTGCCAGTGGAACCCCCCAGAGCAGGATCTGGATGGTCTGACAGGGGAGTTTCCTCACCAGTTTGCTGACCCAGGTGGGACCTCAGGCCCCTGCCCTGGAAACTTTATGGCCTGTGGCCAATTTGAGGACATGTGGAAGGTTCTGCAATTGCATTACCCCATCAGTGACACACATCTGGTTTTGGTGACATGACACTGATTTTCTAATGCAAAACATACCACAACCTGGGGGGACTACGGGCTCATGCTTAACCCTACACAGCCCCAAGACAGCATCCCTCTTCTAACACCAAGTCATCATCTCCACTCCCTGCAGCCATGTTAAAACCCTATCCCAGGGGATTTTGGAGCTGAATGGCACTTACAATGGTACCACCATTATGTATTGCTCTTTAGAACTTATGGCAAGAACTCCTAGGCCTTAGAAGAAGAAAACAGTAAAGTGATTTCCATCCAAACCGATAAAAAATAGCTTTGGTGGTTTTTCAGGCATTCCTGCATAAGTGTTCAGTTCAGAACTAAAAAAGTTACTCGTAATAATGAAAATAAGATGTTTTACTTCTACTGTGCAGAGCAAATCAGGGAGGTAAAGGCCTCCTCTGCAGACCAGCAAGGAGCCACCCTCCTCTCCCTCCTGTCACATAGCCACTCACCCGTTGCAGCATTATCAGCTGTGAGAAACTCAGCATATCATCAGGGATAATAGCCCTTCCTAGGAGATTCTGCATCCAACATGTTCCAGCTTTGTTCCTCCTGATGCTATTTAAGTGTTGATCATTGGATGCTTAGCACACCTGGGTGTGCTCTAGTCATCACCCCCACAAAGCATTTCACTGCGGTCCTGCAGAAACAGAAGCAGCATCAACAGGAGAAAGTGGTAACAGCTTCCTGTAGATCCTGGTGTTAAAACTCCCTTTGGCATCAGAAGGATTAAAAGTCTGATGCTCCATGCTGCATGTGAGCACCAAAACCCCGAAGAAAAGATTCCCTCCCTACTCCTTCAGCAATTGCTGCCTGTCACAGAGGAACAACTGGCCCAAACCATTGCTAGGCTGGAGCCGCCTCTTTCCTAGACTGCAGGTTCTGTGAAATTTTGGCTTTCCTTCCCTGCTGCTTCAATTGCCTGATATGCAACAGGGATACCTGGATACCTTTGCAGTGGGATTGCAGCGTGCTTGCAGCATGTTGGTTCTCACCCATTCTCAGAGCCTGGGTCATTGACAGCCTGGGTGTCATCCAGCCAACCTGTCAGAGGCTGCTGCCTCTTTGTCTGACCCCACTAATTTATTAGCACTTATTTTTGGAAATGGACCCCTTGGATACCATGGTCCTGCCTGTCCAAGGTGTTCACATGTCCAGGGGAAGCTGAGAGCAGCTCAGAGCCACAGAGCCTGGAGGGTCTGAATCTGTCCCCACCCTGACATTGCTCCCACTTTGAGCATCACCCAAAGCCAGCAAAAATAAGTCCAAACCCAGAGCTTTTCCCTCACCATTGTCTCAGTCTTGCTGCTGCTCCCTCTATGATACTGCAGACACACTAATCCTTTAGCTGGGTAAACACTCCGCCAGGGAAGTAGGGCAGACCTGTCGTGAGGAGCACAGCACAGAGAGAAATGTGTGATGAGCAGAGCCACTTCCCTGCACATCACAGAGGGGGGAGGGAATCGACAGTTTCCCTGCCAGGGTTTGTCCAACAACAACCAAAGGTGTCAGTTCAGTGATGGGACACAAGTGTGCATAGGTTGTATAGGGTCATGAGGACAGGGCCACCAGGGCAGCAGGGACACCCTTGGGCTCCCGAGTGGCTCCGTGAGGATGGTCCTGCAGCCTGGACAGCGTTCCCAGGATGAGCTGCTGCAACTCTGCCGTCGGGAAGGTGAAGGATGTCCCACTTGGAGCCCGCAGAGCGTCCCGCCGTCACTGCCCGAGTGGCCACAGCCTCTGGCTTTGGTCACTACTCCGCTCAGGAAACTGCCTAGAGCCGTGCCAGGAAAAAAAAGGGGAAATGTTTTCCTTGAGCAGTTGTGTCCCCGTGAGGGCATGCATTTGCCAGAACAGCCTTTTCAGCTGGTGTTTAGCAGGAAGGTGGGGCCGGGAGNCCCGCCCCGTCTCTCAGGGTCCCAGCTCGGGCACCCAGGCACCGCCCCTCCCCAGCTGCCTCCTTTCGATTGGGCGGCGTTCGCCGCCAGTCAGCGGAGCTCCCGTCGTTTATTGGCTGTCGTTCATGGGTCTGGCGCATCGCCTGCCTCCTGTGGTCTCTGGCGGGCGCTGATTGGGCCGTGCGGGAGCGCCCCNAGCAGCTCAGAGCCACAGAGCCTGGAGGGTCTGAATCTGTCCCCACCCTGACATTGCTCCCACTTTGAGCATCACCCAAAGCCAGCAAAAATAAGTCCAAACCCAGAGCTTTTCCCTCACCATTGTCTCAGTCTTGCTGCTGCTCCCTCTATGATACTGCAGACACACTAATCCTTTAGCTGGGTAAACACTCCGCCAGGGAAGTAGGGCAGACCTGTCGTGAGGAGCACAGCACAGAGAGAAATGTGTGATGAGCAGAGCCACTTCCCTGCACATCACAGAGGGGGGAGGGAGTCGACAGTTTCCCTGCCAGGGTTTGTCCAACAACAACCAAAGGTGTCAGTTCAGTGATGGGACACAAGTGTGCATAGGTTGTATAGGGTCATGAGGACAGGGCCACCAGGGCAGCAGGGACACCCTTGGGCTCCCGAGTGGCTCCGTGAGGATGGTCCTGCAGCCTGGACAGCGTTCCCAGGATGAGCTGCTGCAACTCTTGAAGGATGTCCCACTTGGAGGTCCCACTTGGAGCCCGCAGAGCGTCCCGCCGTCACTGCCCGAGTGGCCACAGCCTCTGGCTTTGGTCACTACTCCGCTCAGGAAACTGCCTAGAGCCGTGCCAGGAAAAAAAAGGGGAAATGTTTTCCTTGAGCAGTTGTGTCCCCGTGAGGGCATGCATTTG
Source organism: Hypocryptadius cinnamomeus (assembly GCA_013400635.1). Lineage (NCBI taxonomy): Eukaryota > Metazoa > Chordata > Aves > Passeriformes > Zosteropidae > Hypocryptadius > Hypocryptadius cinnamomeus. Next base: position 45,928 of record VYZP01078976.1, on the reverse strand, counting down.
CCAGAACAGCCTTTTCAGCTGGTGTTTAGCAGGAAGGTGGGGCCGGGAGCAGCCCGAAGGGGAAGCAAAGAGGCTGGGGCGGGGGCTCTGGGCGGCATCCGCGCGTCCTGGGGCGCTGCTGAAGGCCTCCCCCGCCGTGTTGCCCGGTGCCGGTGCTGCGCTGACCCCCGGGCCGGGCGGGTTCTCCCCCACGCCCAGAGCTGACACCACGCCCCAGCGATCGGGGGTCACTCTCAAACGGCGCGAATCCTCTCTCCCAGCGACCCCGCTCAAACCGGGAAGGTGCCCGTCCCCGTGAGGGCCGCCCCCCGCCCGGTGTAACCCGNGCCGGGACCAGCGGGCCGCGTGAGCCCGGGGCGTCCGCCGCGGCCTTGGTGCGCGGGGCGGCCTTGTGGGCCCCCGGCCTGGTCTGGAGCCGGGCCAGCCTCGGGGGAGCTGCGGGAGAGCCGCAAGGGCCTGTCCGCCCCGCCCCGTCCCGTCCCGGTCCGCGTGGGCTGTGCGCCAGCAGCTGGGCGGCTGCGATCCCCGGGGGCGACCGGAGCCGCGGCGGGGAGCGGGCGGGCCGCGGGCCGGGGCTGTGCCCGGCGGTGCCTGTGGTTGTCCGGAGATCGCCCGGTGTCGAGTCGGAGCTGCAAACCCCTAAGCTTCGGTGGAAGCTCCTTCGTAGGTCCGAGCTGAGCGCCGGTACTGGGAGCCTGGGACCGTAGCGGTGTTAACTGGGTGTGCTGATGGGTGTTTGCCGCGCCTGCCCCTGCCCCTTCCTGTGGCGTGCCGGGTTGTCCAGGGCTCTTGTGAGGGCTCGGTGCTGCTCCTCCTGCGCTGGCTCCCTGGGGAGCCGGAGGATGTCATCCCGGGGGATGTCTTCGGGGTTTCTGTCCCGTGGGATGTTTCTCCAGGCCGGCCTCCTGCCTGTCCAGAGGCTCAAGCTGGCCAGTTTCCCGGAGCAGCCCACAGCCCTGCCTGTGAGGCCCGAGGAGCAGTGCAGGTGGGTGTAGCACCTTCATCTTTGGTTTCCCAGCCTGTTTTGCACCAGATCTACTGTTGCTGGAATGGCTGAAACCTGATTTCCATCCCAAGAGTTCATTCTTGGGAAGGGCAGTGCTAACAGTGCTGTTGGCGGTCTCTCAGGGCTCTGGGGGTCACTTGCTGCTGTGACAATTTCCCAGGCGTTCAGTGTCTTTGTACCTGGATGCTCACAAGGGCAGCAGTGATTCTGAACTTGTGGACCAAAGAAAAGAACAGTTACTCATCTGTGGGAAATATTTTATAAATGTATTTGCCTATTTGCTTTATTTGTTTTACAGTGGGTTGAATCTTGAAGACAATGGGGGAAAAAAGTCCTTATTTCTTCTCTGCCTATAACACAGATTACCAGCCTGTAAAAATATACTAAACTGTCTGAGTCTAAAGTAGTTTCCTTCTGAAGTCTGTTTCCCAGGTATAATAGCCAGGAACTTGAAAGCCTAAAAATTGTACTTATTTTTTTCTTTCTCTGAATAGTCACTTAGCTAGGGAGAATGCATTCATCTTTTAAAAACACTTGCTTTGAAATGCGTTTTTAATGTTGTTTGGAATGAGACTCAGCCTAAAGCCATTTGGTCAGGATCTGTGCTGTGGTGATGCTGGCACACTTTGTAGCACTTAATAAAAAATGGGTGAGAGACCTGTCCTTTTCTGTGCATCTTTTGGGAGGGGTTGTTGTGTGGATTTCTTAAAAAAAAAAAAAAAAAAAAAAAAAAAAAGTTGATAGAGAAGGGTTTCTTTGTGGGTTTGATTATTTATCTTTTCTTTCTTCTGAGACTTTTTGGGACTAGACAAAATAACATAGAAAAAATAATGTTAATGGGACCAAGTGGGATGAGTGCTCTGCTGTGGGACCATCTCTCCTTCCTTTTCTTTTTGCCTCCTTCAATAGTAGAATTAAACACCAAGGACAGTTGCTGTAATGATGTCCAGGACTTTGGTTGGTTTGTGGTTTAGCCCCTTCTTAGCTACACAGATGACTTTTGAACTCTGTTCTGTCAGTCTGTGTAGTAGTCAGAGGTAGAAATAACGATGCAGGAGGATCTTAGTCTGGGAAGGTTTAATTTTGTTAAATTTAAGGCTTGACTGTTTCCCCTGCCGCCTATTTCCAAAGGACAGCAAACTTAAGGTTTGGGAGCAGGCTGGGAATATGAGTGATTATAGTGAGAACTGCTCCGCTGAGCTAGAGCTTCTTTGTTCCCAATTTCCCTTTTTTTCTGTGTGCATCCCAACAGAACTGCTTATTTTATTGATCACCACAAAATATTACTTGTGACCAAAGTGCCTAAAGCAGCCTTTGGGGGAAGGAGCCAAAGTGTGTGTGCAGGGCTGCATGGCGTAGTGAGGCTGCGAAGAGCTTGTGGCCGCGCTCAGTGATGTAACCCAAGTGAAGCCAGCAGTTCTGGCCTCTATTCCCAGCTAGTTTTGTAGCAGGGATGGTGAAAAAGCAGGGACTTTCCAGGATGTGTTTTGAATGCACTGATTTGGAATTGAATTTGTGACCTTTGAAGAGCCGTTAAAAATGTTGGAAGCCTTGTACCTATTAAATGTGATCTGCACATTAATGTTGCTCTCGAGAAGATTAGCTATTATCAGTGTTTATTTTAAAAATTAAATCTGAGGTTGTGCAGATGTGTGCTGGCTCATGAAAAAGGCAGGAAAAATCAGCCATAGGGAAAAAGAGCTTTCTTTTACTTTTGTGGGAATTTAGACTGCTCTGATTAGTCTCTGCGTAGCTAAGGCTGTAGTTAATAAAAACAAATGTGAATCCTGTTAGTCACCAATATCTGGCAACCTTATGTACTTCAGATTTATCACAAACTCTGGTTAGATGGTCTCTGCTGCAGCGAGTCTTCATCTTAATCACTCAAAAGTATATATTCTTTTTCCCAGATTAATAAATGAGTGTATTCTGTCATAAGCTTGATCTATTTATTTGCCCTTTCTTACCAATGATGTATGGCACTGGAATTTTCCTTCTGACTTTGGCTTGTTTTGTACAAGGATCTCAATATACAGGGCAGGTGTTTGGGGTGGGATTGTGCTGTAGTTCTGGATGTTGTAGACACAGGAAGCAGAGTGAGGGTGGTGACTGAGTTGATGGATGGGTAATGTGGTAGTGATACATAACCCACACAGTGGCAGGGGGTGCTGGAGGAGAGAGAAAATTAGGAAATACTGAAGGAGCAGGATTCAGGATATAAACAGGACACTATGCAAGGCTTGTCTGTGTGCTTGGAGCCGTCTGAAGGTGGCTGGTGGTGGTTATTGGTTCATGTCACTTCCAGAACCAAACCAGTGCATCTTTTCATCACCAGTGTGGCCCTTAGGGGCATTTCGAGAGTGAGTTTCTCGCTTCTGGTGAGATGTGTTTAGAGAGTATTCAGGCTCTTAAGCTGTCAATTGGAACTTTCTTTCCTTCTCTGTAATGACTTCTGAATTTGAGCAGGCAACACTGTGTGGTGGCCTGTTACCAAATTTAGAAACTTTCCCAAGATCTAATCACTTAGTCCAGAATGTTGAAAGTATCTTCTTGCTCAGCTCCTGGAGAAAATAAGTTTGTGCCTTCTCTCTGCATGTGGGGCCCCCAGTCTTGGCATCTTTCTCCTGAAAGTGAAAATGCCCTTTTAGTGCTCAAGATCGAGTATTAATAAGAAGCACATGGAAACTCTAGGGATACTCTTTATTGAATTGGGATCTGGTTGCCTTCCTTTAACTTCTGAAAAATGCTCTCCTAGAAGCTCTGCTGGAATGTGGGGCAGCATGGTGAAGGGAGGCTGTGAATAACCAGCCAAAGGAGCGCCTGGAATTTTCTTCCAGTGACAGATGGAGTTAATGACCTGAGAGCCGTTTGCATGGTTTATGCCCCAAATTGATACTTTTAAAATGTCAGAGCCTGGGAGATGGCTAGGATGTGGAAAGGCTGTGCTTTCTCCAGCTGCAAAATCATGGGAAGATAGCTCCCTTCAGAAACAGTTGGAAGCCTCAGGGGTCTTCCAATCTGGTCTAGCTTGTGTGGTGGATATTCTTACTTTTGGTTATGGTCAGGGCTTTGCTGTAGGATAGAGCCTACTCCAGGCAGCAGGTCCCTGTGCAAGATGGGTGACCTCCCCCTGTTCTTGGAAGGTCCCATGGAACTAGTGATGAAAAACTGTTTGTCTGGAAAATAAAGCTGACAAAATCCTAGAGTTAGAACTTGGAATCAAATCTTTTTTTATCTATCTGTTCTCATACCCTAAAAAATGGTTTAGGCTGTTTGCCAGGGAAGGCAGAGCACTGTGAAGAGTTGGTTTAAGTTCTCCTGCGTGGGGAGTTGTGGTGCATTGCCACGATGTGCTGTCTGCCCATTCCTGCCTGTGTTGTGTGTGTTTTGCCTGTTCAGCTGTGCTAGCACAATTGTCTGTCTGTGCTCTCAGGCAGATGAGCTGCACAGGGGCTCTCCAGCAGCTTTTCAACAATGCCCCTGTGCAGCTCGGGAGCTGTCGTAGCAAAGAGCCAGGGTCCAGCAGCAGCCTGGGAATGTTCTCCAGGGCTGGGATGGCAGCGAGCCGGAGCAGGGCACTGCCAGAACTCCATCCTCAAACAATGGCCTGAGCAGCGAAAAGCTGTAGCACCACTAAAAGAAAAGTATGATCCTTGGCCCTGGGAAAACACTGGTGAGCTCATTCTGCAAGTGTGCAAGTTCTTCTGTAGTTGATGGGGGGAAATTGGGAATGTTTTTTGCCCATATGAATGAGGAAGATCAGCAAATCTGTACTCTGGAGTAGGAAATATTCCCAAGGTTAGAGAAGCTCACAGAGGCTGGCTGCCTTTCTTCCTTTTGCTTCAGCCAGGACACTTGAATTCCAAAGGGTATGTGATAAGAGTGTTTGTGAGAGGAAGGGAGTATGGCTCAGCTGTTTCAGCTGTGTTTCTCTCAGTTGTTTCTTGCTCTCATCTATAAGCAAAAAAGTAGAGGGAGCCTCCTGCCATTAGATGTGCCTTTGTTTTCATAATTCCTTTCAGGAAAGCTGGGCTTTGTGTGCTGAAGATCTCTCTGCACTTACATTTTTCTGTTATCATGGCAACACCGTGTGTGGAGGCAGAGGTTTCTAGCTCATCTCTTACTTCTCATGCAGTCTACTACGACCTGTTTTGCTGAGTGAAGTTCTGCTTTGCTTTGTATCTTTTTTGTAGTATCAAATGTCTCCTGTTTTTCCCTTTTTGTGGCGAACATATGTATTAATTAACTTATTGAAATAAAACACCCTATATGACTCCAACAGGGACTGCAAATAATTGTTTACTTACCATGTTTTTTGTTTTTTAATAAAAATAGAGCACACTTACACTGTACAAAGGCTTTTGTTGGACAGACAGGTGGCCTGTTGCCATGTTCTTGCCTGTAATGTTTCTTAAAATGTGGGTTGCAGCCTTCCTTTGCCAAAGGTCGAGTGTGTGAGGGGCCTGTCTTACCTCTGGCTGCTGCAGTGGTTGGGGCTTCCAAAGCACTGTTTGACTTTGACAGTCACTGTAGCAATTTCTCATTTTCACCTCTGAGGACCGGGCAGCCACTCACCACAAAACAACTTGGGGCTCTTCTGGGGTTGGAGAAGCAAGCTGTGCATAGTAAGGACTGCGGTGTTGTCTGTGTTGTCTCTCTTGTGTTGTCTGACTGCATTTCTGGTGGATGCTGCCTGCCAGGCCACACTGCAGCGTGGAGTCAGTGCTGGTATGAGAAATTAATTGTGAAAATAATGTCTCTCCTTTCAGTTGTGTTGATTGGAGACTCTGGAGTTGGGAAAAGTAATCTTCTGTCACGCTTCACACGCAATGAGTTCAATCTGGAAAGTAAGAGCACCATTGGGGTGGAATTTGCCACCAGGAGCATCCAGGTGGATGGGAAGACGATAAAAGCCCAGATCTGGGATACTGCAGGCCAGGAGCGATACCGCGCCATTACCTCAGCGTGAGTACTCTGTCTTGCTCAACAGAATTCTAGCAGAGATGCTGCAGATAAATGTATGGGTAGAGAGTGAAACATATTTGGCACACATACCAAAGTCATTGTGACAGACTTCAGTGTGGATCCAAGTCATAAGATAGCAAATACTTTTGTGTTCCCTTGATTAATATAATGAAAGTACTTTTTAGATTCACATGTTAGTGTTACAGAAACAAATGACAGCTTAAATCAAAGCTGTGGGAAATTCTGTTTGAGTTTTGGGATTTGTTTTTTTGTCTGTGCTGAAATGTGCTGTGTTCATTATGTGGAGTGAGTTAATTTCAGATGGAAGCTGGGTACTGTTGGTGTCAAGTTTTGGTCTAGGTATGATGGCTTACTGTAACACCCATGGCTTCTGGTCTCAATTGCCTCCTCAGTCTTGAGATTGAGGGTATTTTTAGGAGAACCTGCAGCCACAAAGTCCCTTGAAATCTCAATGACTTTGAATTAGTCACAGCCCTGAAAATTAGGTCCGTGAGCGCAGACATTGAATAGCCAGGAAGTAGGAAAGCAATGATGATAGTGCTGGCTGTACAGCATTAGGCACAATCCCTGGAGGTGAGAAGCTTTTTCACCTGTGGCACCTTGTTAATCCACAGAGTGGTTTGAGGTGTACCTTTTTCTATGCTGGCAAAAGTATCTTGCAGAGGACAAAAAGCAAATCCTTTGGTCGGGCCTGGTTCTCCAGAGCATTTTCTAATCAGTGAGCTGATGTTTTGTTATGTTACAGATGTGTATCAGTTTTTAAAAGCATGTTTCTGAGTCATGCACAGATTGAGCCATTAAACTCAAGGTAAGGGGAATTTTGTCAAGATGGGAGAAAACCAGGAGACCCTGAAGCCCAAAGGGAGCAGTCTGTAGGGAAAGGGATGCAGAAGCAGATGTAAGTGACAATTTCAAATTGCATCTTTTCCGGAACTGTGATTTTCGGAAATTTTTTTGTGACCCTTGCTCTTGCTGTAAAAACTGCTAGTCTAGTCTGGGTCAACAACAACAGGTTTTACTGCTGGGAGCTAGTGCAGCTGCAGTCCTGTGATCCTGCCTCTCCTTTGTGCTGGCACTAACTGCTGCTTGACACATCACTCAGCCAGTTCAGCCTGCTCGGCCAGCAGAATGCCAAACATCAGGGAAAAGAGAATGTTTTCTGCTGACTTGGTGCCCTGACTCAGTTCAACAACATGTCAGACAGGTGCTGGCAGAACTGAGGAGAAATGGTAGGATTGTGTGGAAGAGAGATGGATGTTACAGGATTGCTGATACAGATTGGCTTGTGCTGAGCTGAGCCCTTGGCTTGTGTTGAAATGGGCTCAAACCTGCGCTGAGGGGGCAAACCCTGTTCCTGGATTAGAGGTTGGTGGATAGTGACAGTATAGCCCAGAGTCCTCTCTTTAAATTTGTAGGAGGGACAGGAGATATTTGAAGGATCAGGAACAAATACTGACATTTTATTAAGGGCTATTTTCCTAGTAGAAAGTTATGTTGTAACTTCACAAAAACCTCCCAGCTGTACCAATTCTGCAATGGTGAGTTTTCCTATTCACAGTTGGAGCAGACAGGACATTTTCAGTCCTGGTTTCTGGAGGCTCTCCAGCATTTTGGTACACACTGGATTTTTTTAGAAATGCTATTAGAAAAAAACCCTGCATTTGGAACTTGGTCTTAGGCTTCAAAACCGCTCCAACAACGGTATCTGCATCAGCACAACTTTTTCCGAAGTGGAGAGCATTAAAGAAGCGCTAGGTGGCCTGTGTGTTGGTGTGGCTGGGACAGAGCTCTCGCTGAAGGGCTGTGCCTCATGGTTTCAGATATTACCGCGGTGCTGTTGGGGCTCTGCTCGTCTATGACATTGCCAAACACCTCACCTACGAGAACGTGGAGCGCTGGCTGAAGGAGCTGCGAGACCACGCCGACAACAACATCGTGATCATGCTGGTGGGCAACAAGAGCGACCTGCGCCACCTCCGGGCCGTGCCCACCGACGAGGCCAGGGCCTTCGCAGGTTTGCCCGGGGCTTCGGGCCGGGGGGATGGTGCCTGCTGTGATCACACCGTTTTGTCCAGGGCTCAACTCTCACCTCAAGTTTTAGCTTAAGCCCTAAAAAAGACATTTAAGGTGTTTTGTTGTTTTTTGGTTATTTTGTATGGAAATATCTTGTCTTATTGACTAGCACGTGTGGCTGGTTTGGTTTTTTGGAGAATTTTCTTTGCCATTTTTAGTTTGAAGTTTTCTGTTGTTTTTTAAATCTAGTGGTAGTACATGTTTTTTGAACATGTATTAGGGGTTATATACATTTTGAACATGTATAAAGGGCTCAGTGTCTTTGAGCTGCCTGATAGCTGAAGAATAAACACTTCTTCTAACAAGGCTAGAAACAGTAAGCAATATTTAGAAGAGAAAGTATCACAATAAAAATAAAAAATATCACAATATGAAATGTCCAGCCTTCCTTCCTAGAGACCTGCTTCTGCTGAGTAGATATCAATGTGGACAGCTGCAAATGAATGCTGAACCTTCTCTTAGATGGAGTGGTTGCTGCTCTAGAGCACTGATGCATGTAGTAGTGTCATCTAGTCTCACTTAAATGCAGTGATCATTAGGTTTGGGAATTATCATTTGTTGGGAGAAGTCAAGTGGGTTATGTAAGATGCTGCCACTGTATTCCTTCTCTCTTCCTTACCTGGTAGAGCACTGGTCAGATATTCTTTGGTCCTGAAAGGCCTGGGGACATTCAGCTTTTGTGTGGCTGTCAAGCTTGGAGGTGGAATGTAAATGTACAACTTCTAAAATACCTCTAGAAATATTACCAAGGCTTGCTTATACGCACTTTCTGAAGTTTGCTGGTAAGCAAGTACCCTGAGGGTAATAAAGCCACTTTAAATTTTCAGATGAAGGAGAAGTGACATTTATCTAAGAGAAGCAAAACAAGTTGGTAGGTGCCCCAGATAGTCTATTACTTTGGTCGCTTGGTTCAGCCTCTTACTTCTTGACCCTGGACTTCCTCCTAAGGCTGTTTTAAATTGCTAGTGATGGTCATTGTTGCTGTTTAAGCTCCATTGCTGAAATTTGCCTGTTCCTGGGCAGGTGATACAGAACCATTCTAGGTATGATATTTGAGTGTTAATCGCTTTCTTTTTTAATAATAATTTTTTAAAAAATTGCATTGTAAGAGGAAAGAAGAAAGTAGACTGTGTTTCAGGGGGTCATTGTTATTTGGAAGTGGGGTCTGATTAGGAAAGTATAGGTCTGTTGATGTTCTTGGGGTTGCAGAGGAGAATTGTGTCTCTGTAGCAGCTGATGTGCTTTTGCTGGGGCTCTTGCTTAAGGTACCTCTGGGTGTGATCTGTAGCCAGAAGAGAATGGTATTTTGTGTTGCTTGACTCAGAAAAGGCTGCAATGGGGAAACTGTTCTTGCACTTTGGGCAAAAGAAGCGTTGCTGAACTCTAGCACCAAGGTGTTCCTTGTGCAACGAGGAAAAGAAAAAAAATTACTGTGCCCTGGCTGGTTTTGCCTAAAATAAAAGTTAAAAACCTCAAAGTAAATGTGAAATAAAGTGTTATTAAAATTTTTAACTGAATCACTTCTTATTTATTACAGAAAAAAATAACTTATCTTTTATTGAAACATCTGCTCTGGACTCTACAAATGTAGAAGAAGCCTTCAAGAACATCCTTACAGGTATGGTTTGTTATGGATTCAGAGGAGCAGCTGAGGTGGTGGATCTTCTTCATGGGCACATTTGGTAGTTTTCTGGAATGTTTTGGAAATGAGTGGTGGGAGCAATGGTTAGTTTGCAAGCTTTCTAATCTCACCTTTGTGTTCTGCCTCCCACCCCATACACCCCTTTCTGTCCCAGGTGAGGGTTTCTGTCTCCTGGAGGTTTCTATCTCCTGATGTTCCATAAGTTCAAGCTATTGCAATAGCACTGTTGTAAAGGAACTAGTAACTGTACTTCTGTGCCTGCACAAAATCTCAGCAGTGAAGGCCCAGCCATACTGGAAGTTAAATGTTGCAGTATCTTCTCTTGCACCAAAGCAGGCTGGTACCATTTTCAGACTACTGAACTCTTGTTCTCAGCTGATAGCAGGGGTGGTGACTGCACTGCACCAACGGCATCTTCTGCAGAGAAGGACCAGGGGATTCTGGTGCATATCAAGTTGGCAGTGAACCATGGGCAGGGACACCTCCCACTATCCCAGGTTGCTCCAAGCCCTGTGCAACCTGGCCTCGGACACTTCCAGGGATCCAGGGACAGCCACAGCTGCTCTGGGCAACCTGTGCCAGGGCCTCACCACCCTTACAGCCAAGAATTTCTTCCCACTATCCCATCTAACCTTGCCCTCTGGCAGTGGGAATCCATTCCCCCTTGTTCGGTCCCTCCAGGCCCTTGTCCAAAGTCCCTCTCCAGCTCTCTTGGGGGACTGTGGATGTTGGTAGTCTGCATTAAGGCCTCCCCAGAGCCTTTTCTTCTCTAGGCTGAACAACCCCAACTCTGACTTCAAGGTGCCCAAGAAGAGGCAGACGAAATAAATGGTAGCCAAGCTGCTTCTATAGGTAAAAGCCTGACAGATGAGGAACCGGTTGTATTTGGTGCCCAGCAGGTCTGTGTTATTAGAAAGCCACTAGTGAAGCATCTGGACTGTGAGGCAGAGCCGACTGCCCAGAGCTGGAGCTTGGCTGGTCTCTCACTGTGTAGCAGATTTGTGGCTGATCTGGGACACTTGGCTGGATTTGAGGCAACTTCCCTGGCACTTTGAGACACTATTTTTTATTTTAGTGCTCTGAGTGTAGTTCAACAGTCACCATCCATCCTGTCTTCCCTTGCAGTGTTGTCCTGAGACTGACCCTGGTTAGAGATGCTGGCCTGAGGCCACTCTAGGAGAGCTACAGTGCTGTAACAACTCAAGCTGAGGTCAGGCCCAGGCAAACTGAACTCAAACCCCTCTCTCTCACAGCACCCTGGGCTCCAAAAGTGTTGAGATTATCCAGTCAGGTAGCATAGGCACATGGATAATAAGACTGAGAAGTTCTGAAAAGACTGTTCCTAAAGTGATTACATCTGGGGGAGAATCATCCTTCTAAGAGAGGAGAAGGAACCTAGGAAAATGTGCTGTGTAGAGTAGTGAATTGGGAACCACCACAGGGGACTTGGTGGAGGGAGGAGAGTGGGAACAGCAGGACAGGAGTTTCCTTACTGGCCACTTGTTTGAGGAATCACTAATGACTGGAAGAAAAAAAACCCCACAAAACACCCTAAAGAGATGCTACCCCAAAGCAAAGGGGGCTTGGCAACCACTCTAAACAGCTGAAATTCAAATATAGTACTGAGCAGGAAAGAAAAAGTGTGACAGCCTCTGAACAACCCTCCTCCTTCCTTTCAGCAAAGATCTGTGGGCAGCCAGTGGCAACAAGATTTGCCTTGAGTTAAAGGTTTCCATTTTAAACAAATTAAATACGTGCAGATTCTTAAAAAAAACCCCAAAAAAGAAACCTAACGAAAAAATCCCCATAAACAAGCCCTGCACAATCCTCTGTGATTTTTAATCCTTACTAAAGGCTTTGGGTGTTGCTTTTTGGGGTTGTGGCTGTATGAATGTGACCATAATATTTACCACAGACTTCCAGGGAGGTACTTGCCCTTTTCCTGTTTCACAATGGAGGGAAGTTGGAACAAGGGCTTATAGTCAGCAAAATAAGTTACCTTAAAAACCTTTCTACTTACAAGACTTCTGCTAAGTATGCAGTTGAAACAGTTTGTTTGTGAAAACTTTTAAGTTGGCAGTCTCTCTTCAGTGGTTAGAGCTTTGTGGATCTGTATGCTTTCAAGCATTAAGTTAGTTTGAGTCAAATAAATTCATTTGGAGAAGTCCGGGACTTTATGGACCCATGCAGCTTTTACTGTCATAGGTAGGAAAAGGGATGTGTTGCAGAGAGCAGCACTGCTGTTACTTGGTGGTAGCAGGTTGCCAGGAGTGGACGTGGGCATCGGGTAACTTGTTGCTGCTGCAAAGGTTTCCTGGCATCTTGGTGATTGGTGTTTCTAAAGTATGCTGCCCACTTTTTTTTAATCACAAAGACGATGATTCCCTGTTTGAGAAATGAGCATTCCTGCTCCTTTCCCATTTAAAAACCCTTTTAATAATCCCCATTTTCATGGATTCATTGAAAAAGAACGGGATAGGAAGTGCTGTTGCGGAAGGCAGTGAGGACTCTTGTCTTAATAACTTTTCCAGACAGAGCTGGTGTATTCATCCCAGAACTGGAATGCCAGCCAGATGTTACACGCCATATCTGATTAGCCTAGATTCCCTTTCAGAGCCCTCAAGTTCAGTCTTCTCCTTCTTGGGTTCTGGCATGTTCTTGGACAGTTTGCTCAGCGCCGTGCCCGTGGGAGGCCGTGTTCCCGGGCTCTGACCGTGTGCTCTCCTTGCAGAAATCTACCGCATCGTGTCGCAGAAGCAAATTGCCGACCGGTCTGCGCACGATGAGTCTCCTGGCAACAACGTCGTTGATATCAGCGTCCCGCCAACCACCGACGGACAGAAATCCAACAAACTCCAGTGCTGTCAGAACCTGTGACCTTCTCTAGATGACTCTCGTGCTCTCCACTTTGTCTGTGCTTCATTTAGAAACTTGTGTGCACTTCTTATCTCCTGTGATTCAGTGACTCCCTCCTCCCTCCTTTATTCCATTCCCAAATCTCCCCTCTCATATTAGAGCTTTAATTGTAGGGCTAACATCCCCCTGCCTCTGAAACCCCTTCCATGTGGTGACTTCTGGGCTTGAAATGTAGTCACTGATCTGATAGACATGTTTGTGTTGGAACATCTGCTGCTGGATATTATCCCATGAAACACTTATCAAATAGGCTTGTTTTTGCTAGGTTTTTTTCAGTTTGGTTTTGTTGTTGTTGTTGTTTTCTGGGAGGGGAACAATGGGACTTGACTCTACCAGTTGAAGAAATAACTATGTTTAGGGGACAAGGTTTTTCCTCCCATAATCAGATATCTCTTTTTCTTGTGTTTCTGTAAACATGGGGGAGAAATTAAACTAGCTATCCTGCCAAATGCTCTGTTTTCTGTCCTGATGAAGTCTCACAGTGAGGATTTTAGTGGCTGCACACACATAAGAAAGCTGTTGAAAATAACATTACTTATTCTGTAATTACCCCTAATACAGTTAGTCTGGCTGTGTAGTTTACTGTTTCCTGCTTGGGAGATCTTTCTCTATTCTTGTTTTATTTGGGAACAATTAAATACGTCTGCATTGCTTTCTCTGCCACCATGAATGCCTGTGCAGGCTTTATGAAGTGGCCTAATATTTATTCATGGCTTATGTTAATCAGTTAACATTATTGTACAGTAAGTGCCAGCATATTGATTTCAGAAACCTTTTGCAGCCTGTACAAGTAGGCTTCTTTTTGTACTGTAGGTCAGTGTCTGAAAGCAGGATCTGCGCTAGTTCCAGGGTTGTTTTTGCATGCTGCTTTTTCTCTAGATCTCTCCTGCCCCTGTGTGAGTGAGTGAGGCAATATTTTCATGTCACATATATACCTGCACTTGTAAGGGTTTTGGTTGTTGTAGAGAAACACAATACTTTATACGTTTTGTAAAACTTCTGCAGATCCATAGTATCTGGAACTTTCTCTTCATGATCTTTCACTATTGACCTCTACTAAAATACATAATATTAGGATTTCACATAATAACTACTAATCTGTCATTTTCTTCTTACCGTTTTACTGAACTGCAGACTGTAATTCTTAAATGATTGTACTTCACTGATGTAACAGATTTGTCATCAGCAGGGCTAACTACTCTAATTCTTCGTTGTCCTGAATGGGAAGAATGTTACCACAACTTTGTGTAGTCAGTCTCTTGCTTGCTTGTGCAAATCTCTGATGGCTTTTTATCACTCACTAGCTCTTGCACACTTGTATCCCCTCCGGTATCCGCTGAATGTTCTGATGGCAAATACTGGGTGAAATTATCTAAAGGAAGAGCTGGAAACCACCTGCTGCTCCCTGAAGGCTTGTGGCGCCATTTGCAGTGAGTTTTTGCTCTGTATTCTGAGCCTGTACCTCACTGGATGAATTCCAGCTGCATTTTAGTGAGTTGATTTTTCTTTACTGATACAAAGCAAATATGAAACTGTGAATTGTGCTTGAAGAGGAAATCTGACATTCCAGTCTCAACTGTTCTGTCTGGTTACGTAATAAAATTAAGGGCAGTTAACTCTGATGGCTTTTCTTTTATAAGATTTCCAGACCAATGCCTTTGATTTTGTACTGTATGCACTGAGAGGGCTCCAGCTCACAGCACAGGATGTGTGTGGTGCCTGGCACTTCCACTCTTCAGCTTTGTTTAGAGGTTACATTCAAAGTTAAAGGGTGTGTGCTTGCAGCCTGGTCCCATTGAATGAGGATATGAATTCCTCGGTAGGCATCACAGGGCTCTGTCCTAAGGGTGTTCCAGTTCAGGAAGCACTTTCAACACTTGGTATTTGCTTCAGTAGCATTCTGTCGAGAGAAGGTGGGATCTAGGGTATCTCCTTTTTGGTGGTCCAAGACCAGAACATAAAGTGCAGTCAATGTTCAGACAGCTGGCAATGAGAGAATGGAAAATTCTGAAATATTGAAAATATTTCATTTGAGAACAAGTGGACACTAGTGGAGCTGGGCTCCTTAATTTCTGAACAAACTTTATGAAAAGAAATCAACTGGATAGCATGAGGAGGAATTGTACTGTTAAGAAGACTTACTAGTTCAGGGTGATGTATTAACATGCTTACTCTGCAAGTGCTGCTCTTAACATGAAGTTTCTAGAATCAGTCTGGCCTGGTGTAAGAAGACAAGAAACAGTTTAGTCACTTGCTTGTTTCTTCTAAGATTTTCTTTAGTTCAAAGATTTTCTTTAGTCTTTGACTTTGTGGGAGGCTTTAAACTTTGCTGCAGAATCCCAGTGAAAGGTCAGTGTCTAGGGCTTAAGTACAGTTAAATTTATGGGTATTGAAGAGCTCTTGAACAACTCCATTGTCCAAAGCCCCCTCAGCACTGTGGACCTTGGACCATTCTGTTGTGTTGTGGGACAGGGAAGGGCCTCCTGCCCTTTGCTGGGGCACGCAGGGGGAGTTGCTGTGTATGCATGTGCACCCACGTAGCTCCTGAGAGCACTGGGAACGGGATGGGGGTTTTCATCTGCTGTGGTCCCTCAGTATGAGACAAGGCTCTTCTCCAGGCTGCTGTGCTGCCCTCCAGGCAGAGCCACAGCCCTTCTGTGGGTCTGAGGTGCTCCTGCCCAGACTAAGCACAGGGCTCTTTGTGACAGTAGAAAAAGGACAGTGGATCAGTTCTGCCAGGTTAGGCCATCTTCCTGTGCACAGACTGGGGAAAAGGCTTGTGATCTGGGGTTCCTGGTGTCCTGATGAAGCATTGTGCACTCCTTAGAAACTGCATCCACAACCCAGCCCACTACTGTGCTGGAATTATTGAGGGGAAGACTTGGAGGAATCCTGAGGAAGCTGGAAATGCTGAGGAGCTATCTGACATTCAGAGAAGCTCTCCAGTAGCCCGGACTCCTTAAGCATGCTTTCCTGATGTGGAAATTACAGACTACATATAACCTCAACTTGACTGCTTCATCCCACAGCTTTGCTGGCTGTGTGTCTCTCAGTATTACTGTCAGGAAAAAAAAAAGGTTACAGCTCTCTTCCATCTGCCCCAAGGGATTTGAGGGCTACGTTTGACTTTTGTAAAATTTCTAATAACAGGAAAGCTGCCTCTGAAAAGAAGGAATGTGTGCTTTGCTTGCTTTACTTGGATGTTGAGGCTGACTTTCCTTTAACTATTGAAAACATTACAAAGCCCTGAGTACTGCCAGCTGTGTCATAACACAGCCATCGGAGGCTCCTGCTGATGTCTAGAACAGCTCCTTTAGTGCACAATTAGGCAGGAGTCTGTCATGCTGCCTCTCCTCTTACTGATGGGGAGGGTGAAGGCCAAAATGCATACATAAAAGTGACTTGGTCCTGAGCACACAAACAGCGAATTGGTAAAATAAATTCCTTGGGGAGATCAGATCAATCCAGCCTCTTTTTCTGCAGAGTCAGTGCTTTCAGACAGGGGAGTTAGTCTGGGATCTTCACTGGAGCCTGCACAGAACAAGGAGGTTTGGTTCCTAGGAAAGTTTTAAAGCTCCATCCTTGTATAAATGTAAAAATCCAGTTGATGGGTGACTGCTTCCTACTTTGTTAAAAAGATCTTAAAAAAGTGTGTGCTGTGGAGGCCATCTCTGTGTGGCCAGAGATGCCCCCATTTGGGTGCTGTTCTGTGACTCCCTGGTGACCTCTTGTGTGAAGAGAGCTCTTGGCTGGGCGTGGTATGGATTGGGCTGAGCCGTTATTTGACTCAGTTACTTAACAAAAACTGTTGGAAAATTGTACAGGAGGTATTTTTGCTCCTGGTGCTTTGATCCCTGCGTGCTGTACTGCTCCAGAAGGTGGGGTGGCATCTGTTTCTGGTTGAGTCTTACTGAGGCTTGGTGATCATTTCCCTTCCAAGCAGAAGAAAGAACTTGCTTGGAGGTTCTGGACTCCGTAGAAGAAAAGAAGATCCCAGTGAAGTGGCTCAGTCACCTAGGGAAGATTTTTTTTCCTCCATAGAAAACTAGAACAGTGTTAAAGGTAGGGGCCTGAATTTCAGCTAAGGAAAATCAGACAATTGGAGGTTAAGACTAACTGTCCTTCAAGTAAAGCACAGTAAGTGGGGGCTGAAGGGTAGACGCTCTTGACTTGCAGACTCGTAAATGAAGTTGTTGATTTATGGAATGTTTCCGCGGAATGAGTATCTCCAGGGCTGCACTGTTTCAATAAATAACAGCAATTCCTACTTTACACTGGTCAGATAATGCACGGTAGTGTTGACTATCAGGTTTTGTAGGCTATAAATAGTAGTGGGCCTTTATGCAACCCAGAAGAGAGGTTCCTTTCATTTACTTTTACTCCTGGTTCCTGTGTTAAGTGCAATTCACTTTGTAAATAAACACATCACTCGATTTTTGTGCATGGTTATGATGTATTGTGGATATAAAGATTGCCAAATCATACCGTCTGTGTAGTTCTGTTCCAGACACAACTGTAGAATAAGGTGGGGGGGCTCCCGAGCCAGAGCGCGGGGTGGGGCGGGGACGCGTGCCCCTGCCAGCGCCCCCGGGAGCGGCAAGACGGGCTACCCGCTGCCCCCGGGGCTTTCGCACTGCCGCAGGTGCCGCGTTGGGCGGGGCCCCGCGGTCCCGGAGTCCCGCTGTCCCGGAGTCCCACTGTCCCTCTGTCCCGGAGTCCCTCTGTCCCGCTGTCCCTCTCTCCCGGAGTCCCGCGGTCCCTCTGTCCCGCTGTCCCTCTGTCCCGCTGTCCCGGAGTCCCTCTGTCCCGCGGTCCCTCTGTCCCGCTGTCCCTCTGTCCTGCTGTCCCTCTGTCCTGCTGTCCCGGAGTCCCTCTGTCCCGCTGTCCCGTTGTCCCGGAGTCCCTCTGTCCCGCTGTCCCGGAGTC
>VYZP01078976.1:0-28315 GCA_013400635.1 Hypocryptadius cinnamomeus | reverse complement strand
GCCCTGACAGCCCTCCCGGTGGCCCCGCCGAGGGGTGTCCCCGGTGTGCGGCGCCGCTCGTGCTGGGGAGCCGGAGCCGCGCTGCATGTCACGGGGCCTCTCCCCCGGAGCTGCCGCCGGCCCCGCTGTCCGCACGGGCCCCGTGCGAGACGCTGCCGCCGGTACGGACTGCGCTGGGTTCGCTGTGCGGGGCCCCCGCCCCTGAGCCGCGGCCCTTCCCGGCCGGGCCGGGCCGGGCTGGGCTGGGCTGGTCTGGGCTGGGCTGGCACGGCACGGCACGGCGCTGTCTCCCGGGAACGCCGGGGCTGTCGCGTACAAACATCACCAGGGACAGAAATGCCGGAGGTTTGAGAAGCGGTGTTTGTTCATTAGATTCTTCTTCCCTGGGTATAAGCAGTTATTAGGAAAAGTTTCCTTTGCCACTGGGCTCCTGTACCTGTTTTTTCACATGTTTGGGAGCGTTCTGGTGCCTGTTTTGCCTTCCGAGCACATGGACACGCTGCCTCGTGTGCAGAGATTTCCCAAGAGAATGAGCTCAGTGTCACAGCACAGCTGAAGAGGTTGCTGCAGTCCTGTGCTGGAGCAGCAGCTGCTTTCCTCCGTGGTGTAAGCTTAGGGTTTGTGATGGACTTTTCATAAACTAGCAATCTTTAACTTTCTGCCTCATTTAAACTCAGGTTTCTTGAGCTGACTGTGACAGGCCAGAACTGCTGGTTTGTGTGATTTATCCAAGGGACAAGCCTGTGGCTCATGTACAGGAAGGTGATTGTGACATGGGAGGTGTTTTTGTTGCAGTCTCAAACACTTGCTCTTGTTATGTGTTCTAGATCTGATGGGGGGACCAAGATTACAAACCAAAATGCTGTGCAGTGGTCTTGGAGGCTTCTGGAGTGTGCAGTTGCTTGCATGTAGTGCTCTCAGAAATGGTGCCACCAAGGCGTGGGGTGATACATCTGCACTGCATGGTGCTGCTGGACCAAGGAGAGTTTAGGCTGCTGTCCTCTTGCAGGGAGCTGTGCAGAGCTCGAATTTTGCAGGCAGGCAGGTGAGGTGTTGCGTGTTGGGGATGATGATGGTGAGCTGGAAGTGTCAGGGTTATCCAAAGCAGCTCTGGCTTTTTATTCTGCTTGTTTGTATTCAGTGTTCTGTCCCTGCCCTGATGTGTGTGATGGTGATCTGTCAGTGGGGATGTGATTCTCATCCCACCCTGTGCCCTTTATTTGCTCATCCCTAAGGGACGGTTTCTATCCCTCTTTTAACCCTCTTTATTACCAGCCCTTCATTTTCCTTGGCACTCTCATTCTCTTGCTCGAATCTCCTTCCAACAAGCATTTATCTCTGTGTCTTTCCCTTCTGATGCAGTTTCTAGCACTTTCTTGACCTTTTTCCAGGTTCTTGTTGAGAATGCCTGTGATGTCACTGTGGTCAGCCAGCTGCATTGGCTGTGGCTGGTCCTGCTCATGGGGACATAAAACTGCTTGGCTGTCACTCACACATGCACAGTATAATCCTTTGAACAGCTGGACGTTAGTCTTGGCTTTCCAAAGCTAAAGTGTTTGAACACTTTTCTGCATCTCCAAAGGATTATGCAGGGGAGTGTTTGGAGGCTGGAAGTGCCCTGGTTTTTCAGGTGTGTTTGAAGCTGTGGTGGTGTGTCACCCATCAGAAACAGAGGCTCAAAGGGAAGGGAGCTGGGACTCTAAAATCCCTTTGTCACATGCGCTGTGACAGTGAATTTAATAATTCCAGTTGAGGACAGAAGGTCTAATTCCCTCCAAGCACACACTGGGGAGCGTTGCAGGCAGCCTGCATCAGTAGGGAAGTCTAAACTTCGCCAAGAGCAGAGCAGGTGGCACAGGGAACGGCCAGGTGTGAACCTAATGTGTAGTTCATGGACACACTATGCCAGCTATATAGGTGGGGGTGTCTGTGTGTGGTTAGCTGATCAGCACCACTGCCTAAGTGGAAGCAGAAAATGGTGTTGGAATTAATGTTCCTTGTTTTGGATGCGTTTGCTCTTTTCTGCTGTGGATTGCACAGAGGCTGCAGGGTGAGGTCACGCTGTGCTGGACGCCAAGGGGCCCATGCAATGAGCAGAGCTACAATGTACTGACTATGAGGAGCTTGCAACAGAGTTCTTGCCTTTGTGGATGCTGGGAGAGGGCCTTTCCTCTTCTTCCTGATTGATGCTGGCCTGCATCAAGCAAGTGTAGCACACCATGTTTCCCTGGGAGGAAGTAAGCACTGTTTTCTTGAAACAGCATGACCAAAGTCAAGTCAAAATGCATCCATGTCAAGCTGAGCCTGGGTATGGACTCTGAGACTCTGTGAGTCTGAGGGGCTGTTGCAAGTCCTCAGGACAGGACTTTGTAGTAGTTCTGCAGGTAGAGGCACAAAGCAAAATGGGCATTTGGGGACTTGTTTCACTATTGTTTAAAATATCTTGGTTTTTCACACTAAGAACACAGAAGCTTTTCCTAGAAAATGAAGGGAGAAATCCAGCATTGTGAACTATAAACTACAGGATGAGTTTATTTTTTCTCCACTTGACTTTGACTCAGCTTTGGATATTTGGAGATTTCAGAGTTTCTCTTTCCAAACTAGTTTTTTTTTTTCCCTTTCAGACTGAAGTTTGAGCTGGTGTGTCTCTTCTCCCTCCCAGTCTAATTTACTCTGGCTAACTTATGCCTCTGCCTGCTCTTAGCTCCAGCCTTTCCCACAATAGAGAAATGGTCTCGGTTACTGACTCTTGTCCTCTTGGAGGCACTCTGGGCATGTCTCAGTGAGTGACACCTGGGCACACAAGCCATGAGGTGAACTAAGCCCTGGGATGCTTTTCAGTGGAGGAAATGAGCACAGTACCAGGCCAGGGTTAGCATGTGGGTCTCCATGAGGTCTGTGTACGTTAGCTTTCTCGGGTGCTAAAATGACGCATTAATCTGTGCTGAGGCTTATCGAGTGTGGCTTATCAGTACAGTTCATGTCATGCATGTAAACAGCAGGATCTCCACCTCTCCAGTCCTGGTCTTGTTCTCTCTCCAGCTCCAACTCTAGCAGCTGTTCCCTGGAACCTGTGTCTTTGTGCCATCTTTGTTGTAAGTAAACCAGCTCAGCTGTAGCTCATTGCAGCAGCAATGCAACTCAGCTGGGAGATGGGGTCCCCACTGCAGCTGGGAGAGCTTTTGGTGGCTCATCTTGCTGGTGAAAGCAGGGAAGTCACTACTGTCTCAGGGTCTTGTATACCTCTCCTGGGGGTGGAATGTGCCTCTCCTGCTGTGCAGTTACAGCCTATGAGAGCCCTAAGCATTGAAGGTAAAGTGCAGAGTGACAAAATCCTGAAAGCACGGACTGCTGGTATGTCCTGAGGCAGGGACTGAACCCTGTGCATCCTCCAGTGAAGGGAGCAGGCCAACAGGAGCTGTACTGACCTGCAGCTCTTCCTACCCATCTGCCTTGCAAATACCTTTCCTGCCCCAGGCCTCTGTAGAACAAACAGTGTTACAGTTTGGAGTCTGTCATTTGCCCCCATTTCAAATAAATAGGCATTGATAAGTTTTATTCCTGGTAAAACCTGAGATGATTGTGTGTGGTTAACCTCAAGGACAGAAATGCTCTAAGTGTTGTTGCAGTTTTAATCAGTTGTCACAAAATTAGTGATCAAAACTGAAGGAAACATTCTCCTTCAGTTCCTAAAAAGAGGAAACAGGACAGGGAGCAGCACTGGCTCAAGAAATAAAAGTGCAAACAAATCAAACTTACCTTCTAAAGCACTTTTCTGTGAAAAGGAGAGTGCACCAAGCTTGTGTAGTCTTGGCTTGAACAGGGATTTCTTTGTTTGAAGCTTTGAGAGCTTTAGTTCTGTTTCAGCTGAAAGCTTTTTGGGGTTAGATTTGAGGCTGGTGAGAGGGGAAAGGTAAACTTCAATTCTGGACTGTTTTCAATTTATTTCCTCACAGTTTTTCTTGTACTTCCCTGCAGACAAATCAGACAAGGCCTGTGCCCAGAAGAACTAGAAATGCAGCCTAAGCAAAACATTGCAAACTGAACTGAGAGAGTTTTGCAGCAGAGATACCAATTATGAAGTTTCACTTGAGGATTGAGGAGGGAATCTGTGGCAGTAAGGAGTGGGCAGAAGGGAGGCACTGGTGCTGTTGGCTGGGATCAGTGACTCCTTCTCTCTGGCTGACCATGGGGATGCTCTCAGTGTGTCTCTGCTCTGGCGCTCTCCAGAGCAGGGTGGTGAGTCACAAGCTGCCTGTGGTGGTGCGTTTGCTGGAAAGCTCTTGGAAAGCTGAACGTTCTGAAGAGATTTGTGATACGGCTAGGTTGAAAAATATAAATAGTGAAGTTAAATTCCAGATCAAATGTCTCCTGGGAGCTGTGTGCTGCCTGGTTTTGTGCTGTGCTTGCTCACCGGCCCGCGCTGCTCTGAGCAGTCAGGGCAGGCAGGGCTGCAGTGGGCTTTGCTGGTGCTTTGTTCCAGCTCAGTTCATCTCCAGGCAGAGTGCTCTTATTTGTACAGCAGTGTAAATGCTGCTTTATAAACCCAGAAGGAAAACACTGGGGAGAATGCAAGTTCTTTCTGACCTGGGCTTCCCAATCCTGGAATCATGTGTTGCATCCTCCTGAGTCGTGCCCTTCAAGGGACTGACCAGTTCTGTGGTGTGTGGGTGCTGCAGTGATCTGGTGCATGTGTTACTGCTACACTAAAATTGTTTCCTGAGGTGTTAGGCACAGCTGGAAAATCCATTTGTTCTGAACAAACTGCAACTGCCTGGCAAGTGACTGTGCAGGACTGGGGAACACTTGAGCTTTGACCTTGCTGCAGAGGCTGCCTCTGTTTAAAGAGGAGCTCGCTGAAGCAGTAGAGCTGGGAAGCAGAAGTGTCTGCTGGTGGTGTTTTGTAAAGCACATGGGTGCAGAGGGATGTGAGAGGCCACATGGCTGTGGTCCCTTCAGCAGGGCAGGGCTGTGCTTGTGTCTGGTGGGCTGGCTGTTGTCCCCAGTGATGGACAGCACTCTGCAACAATTGTTTTGTAGACATGATAATACATTTTTTTCCACTCGGGTTCATGGTTTCAATTTCAAGTCTTTTCATGCATATTTCTTTCCCTGGAAAGAGTGATAAAACGCAGAGGGAGGTGGGTGCAGAAACTCTGTAGTTGCATTATGTAGTGAGTTGTACTGCTGTTCATCTTTAAAAGCTGATGTCTTTTGAATCCTCAGAGGAGTCGCAGGTGTTCCTCGTGCCCCAGCTGGTTTTTGGTTGTTCCCTTATGAAACTTGTTATTAAAATGACTGAATTTTGATTGGAGATACCCTCTGCAAAGAATTTTCTTCTAATGTTGCAATTTGTTTTTCCAGATGTTGGTAATTAAAGTGCAGTAAACTTTCCTTTCATACGGCCTTGTGGCAGATAGCAAATCTCGAAAGAGCTGAGATAACTTTGTTCATTTTGGCATTCCAGCTGTAACATACAGCCTAATTCTTCCCAAGCACAGCAAGAAAAAAATGGTCCTTTAGGCTTCTTCTTTTTATACTGATTTTTTTTTTTCTCAATTCATCTAAGCTTGAACCTTTTGCTTCTTTTTGAATACTGAGTACCTTTATTAGGCAATGAAGGAAACTTGTTTGAAAAACAGTGGGTAAACAACATGACAGATACCCTGAAATGAAGGGAGCTCTGCTGTGTCACAGTTCTGCTTTGTCCACATGAGACCCATGTCTTTGGCCTTTTTTAAAAGTTGGGGTTCTCACCTGCTGGAGCCCTGCCAAGACCCACAGCAGCTGTGCCTCAGGAGCTTCATCTTTGCCAGCCAAAAGTTTTCCATTGCTTCAAGACATGGAGATGAAGTGAAACTACTGCAGATGTTGATCCAATATAATGAAATTTTGAAGAGGAGGGATGTGTGTGGATTTTGGCTTTGAAAAACAGCAGTTATTGATCACCAAGGCTTGCTGCAGTATTTTGCTACCAGTGGGGAATAGAACTCAGATGCTGTCTCCTTGGAAAACATGGAAGTGAAAGACTATCTCTTTATCTGTGTCTGCAAACCCATTTGCCATAATCTAAATAATCAAGACTTTGGAGAGCTTCTAGAATATGTCTAAATAGTTTCTGGGTATAGAAAGGTTATGATTGTTTGTCCCCAGCAGCAGCAGCCAGTGAGTGAAGCCTTAAGTTACCACTGACTGTTGCAGAGCTGTGTGTTTGAAATAGTGGAGAGGCAGCCCAGCCCAGTCCAGCTGTGGTCATGTACAAATGTGACAAACACAGGAGTCCAGGAAGGCTGTGTCCTCTAA
Source organism: Hypocryptadius cinnamomeus (assembly GCA_013400635.1). Taxonomy (NCBI): domain Eukaryota; kingdom Metazoa; phylum Chordata; class Aves; order Passeriformes; family Zosteropidae; genus Hypocryptadius; species Hypocryptadius cinnamomeus. The sequence goes on along the minus strand of VYZP01078976.1, from coordinate 22,012 downwards.
GCTTCTGACCTCCTCCTGGGTGTTACAAAGTTAAACTTGGAGCATTTGTTTTTAAACTTTGCCCCAGGGATGAGGCAGGTGAGCCTCTGGAGTCAGCCCAAAGCTTTTGCTGCTAGAGGTGTAGGAGGAGTTTCCTTGTGTGAAGTTTTATCAGAATGTTTTCAATCTCCCAGAGTGTTGTACTTTGGTTATTTTTTTCCCTTCCTTTTTGGGATTTGTTTTGAGCCCAGGGTCAGGGCTGTCCCCTGGCTCTTGACTCACAGCATTGCTCCACTGGCATCCTCTGAAGTGCAAGTTATGGCTGAAGTTTTAACAGCATCTCCTTTAATTGAAACTGCCAACCAGATGTTGCAGGCAGGGCAGAAATAGAGAAGCTCCTGGGGAGTGAAATACTTTCCCTTGTGTTATTTACCAAATTTTAAAATGTTTTAGAAGCTGTTGCATGGCATCAGATCTTTTATTGAATGTTGAAGCATATGCCGTAAAATGCTGTGTCACTTTTCTCACTGAACAGGGCTCCTTGCACCCTGACTTTAGGGCTGTTGTATTCAGGTGACCTGTGAGCACAGGACTAATGAGATTTCTTCCCAGGCCCTGAGTGATGGGAAGAGTTGCTGATGGGTCAGCTGGGGGCAGCTCCTGAGCTGGCTTTTTGAGTACTTTTAAGGTGTTGCATAGCAGACATACAGGGTAACTTTGGGGAGTCAGTTGATGTATAAAATCGTGTATTTTTTAATAAAGAACAAAATAATACTGTGGCTTTCACCCCTCAGCAGAAAGTGTGTTTAAACAAACAAAACTGAAAACAAAGCCCAGTGTGGGACTGGTTCTTGGAGGGGTTTGGTTTGGGGTTTTTTTTGTTTCATTTTGGTTTTGAATTTTTTTGTTGTTTGTTTGTTTTGTTTTTCTTTAGATTAATCCACTTATACAACCTTTTAATAGTAGCAGGGAGCACTTCAGGCCCCTCACCCATCTGTGTGTATCTCTGGTGGCAATGTCTTAGGTATGTGATCACTTGGGTGTGAGGGTGTAGAGGCTGGATGTGTAGAAGGGGATACTCTGCCACTAACCCAGAGCACAGAGGCTACAGGTACACTGGTGATGCCAGTAGGCAGAACTGGTGCTGGAGGATGTGCTGCACACCTGGGATTGAACCTGGGCTGTGGGAAGATGTGCATTAGCTGTATGAGATGGGGTGTGTGAGAGCAGGTGCTTAGATGTGTGCAGCAAGCATCTTTGTGTGGTCTCCCTCGAGATGGAGAGAGACGTTCAGATGGTTGTAGGGCCTGGGATTTGGGAAATCCAGTTTTAGTGGTGAAAAGGAAAGCACTGATGATAAGAAATGCCCTTTAGCAACTGAAAACCTTCAGTTCACTGGTGACATTTGCAGGATCATTTGATTAGGAAACTCAGTGTCTGTGTGCCCAAAGTGGCTAAAAGGGCTTTGGAAAGCAGGCTGGGAAGCTTTGCACCCGGGCTTAAATGTCAGCTCACGTGAGCAGGGGTCAGAGCTCTGGTTTGCCCTCAATGAATGGGTTACCTGCTAAAAATAAAAAAAGTCCTTGTGTACAGATGGGTGGGTTATGTTGGCTACATGACTTGGTTATCTCTGTGATACCGTGGGTGAGGGGCCAGGTCTCGGTTCCAGTAATCAGGGAAATGGGTTGCTCAGTGAGAGGAACAGACCTGGCCGCTGGCAGCCTCACATGTTGGATGTTCTTTGGTGCAGATGTTCCAGGGAAGCCAGTCTGTTCAGGAGCTGGTGTGTATGCGCTGCACCCAAAGCAGGTGGAGGTGGCTCTGGTTCCAGTTTGCTCTGGATCCTAGCAAAGCCACAGGATTGCTCCAAGGCTTTAGACTGGTTGGAATATTCATTAGTGGACAGGCCATGAGCAGCATGGCAGAGCCATGGCCTGCACCTGACAGGCCCCATTACTGCCATCATTTGGCTGAAGCCTTTCCTGTTGTCATTCTCATCTTGACTGTGCTTTTCTCTTTGTGGCTTTGATCCAGATGTTCATCTGGCATGCTGTGGTTTCCCTGTCTGGGAGAAATAACTGTTTCGTCCATCTTCAAAGTCCAAATATGGGGAGCAGTGCTGAGGGACCTTTTAGCTCCTTGACTCCTGCTTACTTCTGCTGGGCACATCTCCTGATGGAGAGCACTGGTCCAACCTGATCTCTGCAGTCTTTTGAGGGGGTTTTGCCCATTTCATTGTCCTTTGGATGATATAGACTGGATTACATATCTCGTTGCAGTGCATGAGGACTGACAAGGGAGAGTATCTTGCAAGTGTGTTTCACTTAAGCCGTGGAGCAGGATCCTGCACCAGCAGCCTGGTGTCTGCCTTGGAGCAGTGACAGAGCACAAGCTGCTCTTCAAGTAACTGGCTCATTTTGCTGCACATGTTAGAGTTTTGGAATTCTAGTGCAGAATTCACTCTTCTGAGACAGGTTTCCACAGACAGGGTTTGTCTTTATGTTCTGCATCTACTCAGAAGCTGAGGATGCAAAATGTTGCTGGGAGGAGCCTTCCCATTTATTTGCTAATGTCTAACTATGGCAGCAGAAAGGTTGTTGATAATAAACCTAGTGTCTCTGAGACTTTTTTAAAAAATGTGTACAAGAAATGTATCCCCAAGGAATGGGCTCAGAAAACAGGTGCTTAGAAGAAAAACAGTGTGTGGTTCAAACCAGCTGTTTGGGTCTTGTTTCTCACACTGGGATTTTGATGTTTCTGCTGTAAATAGAGCTGGAGAAGGGGCTGGAGCACAAATCTGATGATGAGTGGCTGAGGGAGCTGGCTGTTCAGAAAAGGAAGTTTGGGGAGGACCTTCTTGCTCACTAAAACTCCCCGAGAGTTCAGCCAGGTGGGGGTCAGTCACTTCTCCCAGGAAACGAGTGACAGGAAGAGAAGAAACAACCTCAAATTGTACTGGGGAGATTTAGGCTGAAAATTCTTTCATGGAACGGGTGGTCAGGCACTGGCACAGGCTGCCCAGGGCAGTGGTGGAGTCACCATCTCTGCAGGGATTTAACAGCTGTGGATGTGGCACTTGGGGACGTGGGTTTGTGGTGGGCTTGGCAGTGCTGGGAGAACAGTTGGACTAGATGATTTCAAAGGCTGTTTCCAACCTGAACGATTCCAATGGGTTTGGGTTGGATGAGCTGTTGACAATTGTGAGAGAAAGCTGTGTGTTGATGAGCTGATCCTTCAGGGATCAGGAAAGGGACTGACTTGGCTGTACACCATGGTTCATGTTCCACTGGGTATGGGACTGGGATCCGAGTGCACTGCAGATGTTGTCTTTGGATTTCAGTTACTTCTTTACTAACCATGAAAATCTTGCCGCTTTTCCTTCGTATTTGCTGAATGGCATGAGTCAGATATTAAAGCAGTGACTTCAGGTTCCACCCTGGGCTGGACCCTGACAAGGAAACACCAAATAACTCATAACAGAGACCTGTGCATTTCCTGAAGAATGGCAGGGTGGCCATTCCCTTCCAGCCCCAGCAGGGCCCTGGGTCAAGGCCATGGGGCTGCCTGTGTCTGTCAGATGTGGAGCACAAAGAGCCTCAGTATAAATACTCCCAGGACACAGTCAGTGAGGGCAATTTTATTCCAGTATGCAGAATCGACTTTTTCCTCTCAACTTTAAAATAAACAACATTTTGGCCAAACAAATGGAACTGACCTTTTTACTGAAAGCATATCTCTTCTTATGCTTGTTTCAGTAAGAGGTTGTTAATTTTAAAGAACTCCTTAACTTACAGAACAGCTGACTTAAGTAATTCCAATAGCATTTATCATCTTACTTTTTGCTTCTTGCAGTTGGAGACTTTGTAGCCTTTTTTTTGAGGAGGAGAAATAAGTAGCTCTAACTCTGTGTGTTCTTTGCACAGGTGGAGAGGGAGGCTGAGCCTGTCAAGTTAATTTTTAAGTTGATGAAAAGATTCACGTTCATGTTGAAGAGGATTGACCTGCCTACAAGCTCAAACTTATTCCTGCTCAGATGTGAAGGAAGGATTATAGATAGTTTTCAAGAGCAGCTTTAAAAAAGAGATTAGAAAGTCTTCTATTAGAAATTAGAAACTATTCTTTAAAGTGAGGGAATGCTTCCAAAGTTGGCATCTGGTTCTGAGACACCAGTGAAGGCTCTCTCCCTCTTGAAGGCATGTACATGAAGGAAGCTATCCTGACAGATGAAGCCCTTGGTTGTGTGAGGTTGCTTAATTTCAGAGACATGAAAAAGCATTTGTGCTTACCCAAATCAGTGTTTTCAGGGCTTCAGGGATCATGTTCTTGTACTGGCTTTTTGGTTTTTTTTCCTCTGTAGTGTGGCCAAGCGTCCAACCAGGAATAAGCCCTTATTTTCTTTAGGTTTTTTTGTTAGATTTTGGCTTAGTTGAACCTGACAGAACTGCAGTTTCATGAGAATGTTTGACTCCTGTTGTGCTCAGAGATCTCAAAACAAAAACCTTTCCTTGGATGGGATGGTGAATTGCCTGCTCCTACCTCCAGGAGGCAAAGATTGCTGATTCCCCCCACTCCCCCAAAATTTAACAAACCTAATTGTTTTCGTATATCTTACTTGGGGTTGTGGTTGTTTTATTTCCTTTTATTCCTCCCCTTTTTTCCTTTTAATTGCTTTCATTTGAACTTCTTTTATGGATTTATTTCATCTTGAAATCCAGCCACCAGGATGAGGCAGCATTCCAGCTCTGATCCCAGCAGCGCTGGCGCACAGGGATTACTGTGCGTGCCTTACATAAGGCAGTCCTGTTTACAGACACAGGGATTTTGGTTTTACCAGCAGTACAATGTTGTTGGATTGTGTTCAGTGTGACTCACTGTAACCTCAGCTCTTTATTTCTGCACAGCTGCCTCTCAGGGACCAGGTTAAAGGCGATTGGCAAAACCAGGATTTTTCTAAATCTGCAGAGCATACCCAATTTTGGGGATGAGATACCCCCTGCCAGGGAGGAGCATGGCTGTTTCTGGCAGCTTGGGTGAGCTGCTGCTGCCTTACCTCAAAGGCAGAGAGTTCTCCTGTGCACATGTGGCTCATCAGAGCCAGCTTCTGGTTTGCCGTGTTGGGCATCTTCTCTTCATTTCTTGCATTTGCTGTTTGTTCCGTGTCTTCTCTTTGCTGGGTGAATGTTGAAAATGTGCTGGTGTGCTTTGCTGTTTGCAAGTGGCTCTTGTAAAAGTCCTGATTGGTCTGAACAGTTGAAAGGGAAAGGAGTCAGGCTGGCCTGCTGCCCTTCCCAAGGAGGATTTTTGGTGCTTTTGGGATGTTCATATCCACACATTCACTGTTGGGATGTACCACAGCAGGTATAGAAATGGGAGCATGTGTATTTCTTTAATGAAATAAAGAGAAAAAACATCAAAGATGGGATGGAAGAGCCTTTTGGGCTTGGACAGTCTTTCAAGTGCTCAGAAAGCTTCTGAAGGCAGCTGAGAAGGGCCTCCTGAACCCAGCCACATAAACTGGTTTAGGTGCCCTGTTCAGGTGAAACTTTGCTGTATTTATGGAGAGTATGAATGTAAATTTTCAGGATGGCTCTAGCCAGAACAGCACAGGCCCATGGGGCTTCTGGTTGCCTTCCCCATCTCTGTATCAGTACATTCAGTTTGAAAGTCTTCATCAGGTTAAAGGGTGGTTACCAGGAATTCTCTCTGGGAAAGGCAGATTTGCAATTCTGATGGTAAGTTATGTAAGTAGAACACTTGGAGCCTTAATTTTATGGTAAGGCAGCCTCACAAAGCCCATTAAAGGGGACAGAAGACTCACAAAACGCGTGTGTGTTGGGGCCCTGGGGTGCTCCTAGCACGAGTGGGGCTGGGGGATCGTGAGGGGATTCCAGGGTTCTGGGTTCTGACTGTGGTGCTGTTCCTGCAGGTCTCCCGGGTGCTGGGCCCGGGACAGAGGGGCCCAGAGCTGCCATGACGACAGGCGACTGCTGCCACCTCCCCGGCTCCCTCTGCGACTGTCCGGGAAGTGCTGCCCTCTCCAAGTCGGTGGAGGAGTCGGACATCGGGCGCCCGCAGTACATCACCCAGGTCACGGCCAAGGACGGGCGGCTCCTCTCCACGGTGATCAAGGCGCTGGGCGCCCAGAGGTGAGGCTGCTGCAGGGATGGGGCTCCGAGCTGCAGCTGGGCTCTTCTCCTGGCTCGGTGGCTCGGGTACAGGGAGACAACAAAGTCTTGTTTGGTGAAGGAGTTTGCTGGGGCGCTAATACCGAGCGTGACTCCCCGTGGGCCGGCCTCTCCCGGTGCCCTGCGCTGGGCTCCTGCAGTCCAGGTGCTGCTGTCACGGAGCTGGCGAGTTCGGGGAGCCCCAGAGCTCGGGGCACAGGCACAGCCTCCGGCTACGCTGCTGGCACGGCCTCGCGGGGTGAAGGTGGGGCCGTGCTTGCCGGGCGGTGTTCTGTTCATGGGGACGTCTGAAGGGCTGGAAGGGAGCACAGCCCTTGTTCCAGGAAGGTCCGTGGAGTAAAGGCGTGGTGTTGATCTTCAGCCGCAGGGAGGGGAGGGTGTTTGTGTTGCAGGAACTACAGCATCCAGCTATTGCTGGAGGGGACACGTGGCAGCTTCACTAGCTCAGACTCCTCCTGATGTGACTTCTTGTCATTTATTTTGAGCAGCTTCCAGAGTAGAGGACATTTGGCAGCATTGTTCAGTCCCTCTACTGAGAGCTGTCACATTTTATGTTCAGAAATCCTGTCTGAACAGCTGTTACTTATTTCAATGAGTTTGGTCAAACATTTATGTGATATGAAAGCAGTGATTGCAGACATGGGGGAGGGATGCAGGGACGTGGGATGAGAATAGAGACGAACATAATTGCTGCATCCAGCAAACCTGGAGCAGGTCAATAAAAATGTGAAAGTAACTAGGCTTGCTCTCTGGCACTGGGTAGTCAGGGTGAGAAGTTGTTTAATCCTTTAGAACTTGTGGGGTTGTAATAATTGTGTGGGAAAACTGCCTGGAAACAGGTTAAAAAACCCTAATGTTTTTAAGGTTGTTTAGGGTCAACCCCATGATTCCTTCTGTTTCTACATGGACACCAGTTTGTTTCTTTTGGTGGTGGGTTTCAGTGCCTGCCTTGTCAGAAGCGCTTAGCACAGCAAAGCCAAGACCACTGGAATGTTGAATTACTGATATGGTGTCCTCAGCCTGCTGGAAAACTGTGTCTGAGTGTGCATCATATGGGAGTGTGAGCGGGCCCCCACCCGGCAGGGGAAAGGAAGGAAGGAAAATGAAGTCTGATAAGAATTCTTTTCACACACTGTCAGCAATTTTTTTTCATTTTGGGTTGTTTGTTGATAGCCAAGGTTATAGTAATGTTCTGGAAATATGAAACTTCTCAAACAGGAAGAGAACGGGTGAAATATCTTACAGATGCTTTTCTTAGGAAATGACAGATGCATGAGAGCACTGGAGGCTGTAGGGGATTGTCTGTCTGTGTCGCTAGGGCTCTGTGTGCACATTGTTCTGGTACAGAATTTTATGGCAATAAATGTTACACAATCATCAAATAATTCGAATTGGAAGGGAATTCCATAGGATGTCTGGTCTAGCTTCCTTTTAGAGCAAACCTGCTGAGAGTCTTGTCTGATGTAGTTTCCAGGATCTTTGAGGATGAAGTTTCCACCACCTTCCCAGACTCCTGTTGCACCTTTTGCAGGGATTGTCTTGGCTGAAGAAGTCCCCTCAATAAAAGGCACGTAAAAAGGAGGAGAGAACATGGGTCAATGGTTCACCAGTGATGTTTGGCAGAAAGAAGGGGATGGTGTACATTGGGTGTCATTTGCTTCGCAACCCTAAATATGAATAAAAGTCCAATTGGGATGAAACCAGCTAAATACTGAATTGAAAGTGGTAGAGATCTCCTGTGGCACGCAAAGAGAGGAATCTTGGTTCTCCTTTAGCGAGCTAACATGCACTTCCTTGCTGGCTCTTTTCTTTCCCTCATGTCCCACCAACCTTTTTCCCCAGTGTGCTCTTTTTCCTTGAACTGTGCTTCCATGCCTCACTCTTGCTTCCTATGCAGACCAATGGAGGTGGTGCTGCTGGTTTTGAAGATTGCTTTGGCTGTTGTGTTGCAATCCCACAAACTTCTGCAGTCAGGTGGGGTTTTTTGAAGTCAGAATAGCAGTGGAGTGTGAACTATGATATGGGTTCAGTGTGGCTTTTTTTGTTCTGTCAGCAGTATCTAGAAAAAGGTGATATCTGATACTGCTCACCAGGATTTCAAGAGGACCTACAATAGGGTCTTTGAAACAAAGATGTTCCTTTTTCACCCTCTCTCGCACCCCCGAATCTGGGCAGCTGTGGATGTAAGAGGAAAACTGTGTGAAAGAAATGGCTGTTTGGAAGGTGGGAAATGAGATACTAGTGAGGGCCTGGTTTCCATGGTCCAGGGAAGGCAGTCCTGACTTGGACCTCTGCTGTCCAGCATTTTGTTCCTAAATTATCTCAGTGATTGGTGAATGCTGAAGAGATTAACTGAACTGCTGAGAACAGCAAACTTTGGTGTCTAGAGCCATCTGAGGCTTCACAGGGAGCCCAGAACATCCTCATCATGGGGCTGGCATGTGTGGCACGGGGCTGCTAAGAAAGCTGTGCCTTGGGATGCCAGCTGGGATGCCTCATCTCTGTAAGTGTTCCAGGCCAGGTTGGCTGGGCCTTTGAGTGAGTTGGTCTAGTGAAAGGTGTAGCACTAATTGTTCAGTCAGTGGTGCCAGCTGAAGGCGTGAGGAATATTTTGGGAACAGATGGATGGTTTGAGTGTGATGAGCAGCTCAGGCCTCCTGCAGGGAAGGTTGCAAGTGTCTCTGAAAATGTTTGTTAGTTGCTTTGGTAGATATCTCTGGTCCTGTGAGGTTCTGTGTGATTCTGTAGTTGGAACTCGTGGCCAAGGAGGTGTTATTGAAGCACCAAAGCATTTCTGCAGCCACCCAGGGGCCGAATGCTGCAGAGTAGTTGTTGCTCTGGGGAGGGTGTGCCCACAGGATGCTGGAGAGTTACTGTGCAGTGATGGGCAGAGGGTTTGTATGCTGGACACCTTGCTCTGGGTGCATGCTTGCCGTGAAATATGTTGTATTCTTGGGGAGGTGAGCTTCCAGGCTCAGTTCAGTTGTCTCTTGAGATATTGCTGTTCCTTGTGCAGCTCCTGCTCAGCCCAGGCTGCAGAGCCAAGGTGGGCTGAGAGTGGGTAGGTGATCTGGTAAATGTGACCTGATTGCCAACCTCTTGAGTGGCTGCAGGTGGCTGGGGTGTGCTGTGACTACTGTGGGTCATTTGGCATTGGGTGTCTGGATTTGCATGAGTGCTTCAGGCTTGGTGTTGGGTCTGGAATCAGCCCCTGCCCTCTCTGGGCAGAGCTGAAGACTGTGGCACGTGCGCTGCAGTCACTTCTGGAGCCAGCTGAGCTGGCCAGGCTAATGTGCCATCTTCTCTTGTTGTTATGGGTCTTCCAGATTTTAAATGATCTAAAATGTCCTGAGCATCTCCATCGTCCCCTGAGACTGATTTCTTGCTGCAGCAGGCTCCTGGCATGCTGTGCCACACACTGCATGCTGTTCATGTGCCTTTCTGGGGCTTGGTGGGACCAGACCCTGTGGCAGTGTTGTTCTGCCTGCTCTGACTGTGATTTCATTCTGTTTGTCTCTCGTTCTGCCTCTTTAGTGATGGTCCCATCTGTCGAATCTGTCATGAAGGTGGAAATGGGGAGGGACTGCTTTCCCCATGTGACTGCACAGGAACACTGGGCACCGTGCACAAGAGCTGCCTGGAAAAATGGTTATCCTCCTCCAACACAAGTTACTGTGAGCTCTGCCACACAGAATTTGTTGTAGAAAGAAGACCAAGACCCTTGACAGAGGTACCATTTTCTTCCTGCTTCATTTTTATTTCCATATCATTTGAGAGAAAATGACTGATTGCCCTACTGTTCTTGTAGTTCTTGGTGTCTCCTCCTCCTTGCAGTACCTTTGTACTCACAAAGAAGAGTCTATTAGGAGAGATCAAGTCCCTTGTCAGACTAAGTGATGTAATTGCAAATACACAGTAGTGGTGTTTGGGGCAGCTCCTGCCTGTGACCTGCCCACATGCCACCTGCCAGTGGCAAGCACTGTGCTTTTTTGGCTGTGCTTTAATGCCTGAGCATCAAAATGCAGGTGTCACAACATGACTGACTGAAATATGAAGGTCTCATAAATATTCTTTTTTTTGCTCCTGGTTTTAATCTTATCTCAGTGTTAGATTGGTGCAGCTCTCTTGCATGTGCCTTCCTTGTCATGTTCTGTTCTGAAAAGTGAGATGTGGTGATTGCTGATACTATTTGTAAAAGACCTGTCTTCCCATGACTGATATTGATGTGTGCTCCTTCAGGCTTTGTTCCTTCCTGCTGCTCTTTGCTCCTCCCAGTTGAAGGAGAAAACAGGACTGGGCTCTGCTGGTCCTTGTGTTCCTCTCTGTATTGACCACAGGGGATCAGTCCATCAGCCTCCCAGAGCTGGAACGTACAATGCAGGCTTGGGCCGGTGGGTTAGGTTTTTTTGTTTTGGGAACAAAAGCAGCATGGACCAGGCCATTGTCTGACCTCAGGGTTCAAGTGTACATCCCCAAAAGAGGAATAAGTAAACCAGTGAGGTACAATACAAAAGGTTTAAGGATTTGTTTTAGAAGATGGTTTAATATGTCTGCAGTTGAATGAGCTCTCCTGTGTCAGTGTGCTGCTGGCTTGGCTTGGGGGTTCCTTTAACACGCTGTGCAACTGCAGAGAAGTGTCAGTCTGCAGCTGGGCATTTACATGTAACAATTTTGGGAGACCCAGGTTCCTGCAGCCATCAGCAGTGGGAGCTCTGGGAGCTGATTCTTAGCCACAGACTCCTGTTACCTGCCAGCTGTCGGGGATTTGTCGCTGCCTGCCACTAAAGCGTGTGTGGAGGCAGGGTTATTTCGGATTTGTAGTGGTGACTGCTCTTGTCCACTCTCTCGTGCCCCTAGCCCCATCAGTTAGGTCAAAACTGAGTCACAACTGGAATTCTAAGTTGCTTTCCACATTTCTGTTTCCCATCAATTTCAGAGGTTGCTTCTTTTCTCTTCCCACCTCCCTCTGGAAACAATATTTGTCCTCTTCTCCTTTCCAGAGTCCCCAGCTCTATTTCTCATATTCCCATCTCCTCCCAGTGAACCTTGGAGTGAAAAAGAGTCCACCAATTGGGCAAGCATTCAAGCTTCAGTTTGCAAAGTAGATACTAAGTTTTAATGACTGTTTAACTTACAACTGACTGTCATGGACTTGACAGCCCCAGACAGGAGGAGGCTTTAGCCTACAGTGCTAACCCAAACCATGTATCTAGCACAGTAATTTGTATGAGCATTACCTCAGAGGTTACTGCTGTTGGGGTCTTCCTGGTTCTCTCCTAGCTGCTCAGGCATATAAATTGGTGTTTTGGCCAGTATCTCTCAAAACAGTTGTTTCAGAGGTTGCAAAACACTGCTTTAAAACATTTAGGAAGGACTGTACCTTGGCTTTGAGAACGCAGTGCAGGCAAGCCCAGGGGCAGTGATCTTGCTAGGGCTTATGCAGGCCAAGTTGTGAGTGCAGGTCTCAGATGTTTTAGCTTAAGAGCTGGTAAAATATTCCTAGCCAGAAACAAACACATGGGAGTGCGTTCAGCCATCTATCACAATGCTGTGGCACCTCATAACAAGCATAGGCTTGGAAAACTGCACACTCAAATAATTATTTAAGATCAAAGGCCAGTGTGTATTGGAGGATTTTTTCCTGTGATACCAACTCTGTGCCTCCATCTGGCATGAGGAACTTGCTAGAAGAGTGGGACAGAAAAGTCTTGTCTGTACTTCAATGTGGGTGAATGAGCATTCCAGGACAATCAATTTTAATCCCTGTTGAAATTTGTGAAAAACCCCTCTGGACTAGAGCCTATAAGGGTATGATGATCAACAAACAAACAGAGTGCTGAGAGGTGACATGTGGGCAGCATTTAGTGAACTCAAACACAGGAGAACTGCCTCTGTGTTTTCAGAGAGGAATGGACTTCTTGAGCCATTACTGCCAGCTGGCAAAGGCTTTGGGATTCCAGTGGTTTGTTATTTCTAGTATTTTTGGACTGTCTGTGAGCGCAGTGAAGGGGATGATCTACTCTGTTGTGTCTGCTGGGGAGCAGCTTGCCTAAAGTGTCTTGTGAGCCTGGAGGCTGGTAAGCACCTGATGAAAAGTTCACCAGGTAGCTGGTGAGAGTGATCCCTGCTGCAGAGCAGAGCCTAACGTGGTACAGCCCCAGAGCAGTTCCCTTGCCAGCAGCTCAGAGGCAGAAAGGTTTTCCCTGGCTTGGAAAGCAGCATATAGCCTGGTTTAACACAGCCCATGGTAGCAGGCTGCTCTTGCCCCTCTTCCAGGGCTGGCAGCACGCCCCCCAGGTGATGGAGTGCAGTGGGTGGGTTACCAGCAGTGTGCTGTGGCTGCAGCACTCAGGTGTGCTGGGGCCCTGCACAGCCCTGTTAGCTCATCAGCACATGTGCTCTGTGCCTGGCACACCGTGGTTGGATAGCTCCTACTACAGCAAAATGGCTCACCTGGCTGGAAAGACCACCTGGTTTTGTTGTATTACTTCCACCATGCTGTTGTATTACTTCCACCATGCTATAAACCCTCTGATCCTTGGCTGGAGCTTGGGGAAAGTGACCTGGAGCTCGGTTTCTCATTTTCATTGGGAGCTATTACAGCCTCTCTGAGCTCCTGCACCACTACAATCTGCTGGGCAGAGGCAATGACAGTGAGTGTGCTTCATCCCATGAGATTTGCTGGGGCTTAGATGTCAACTGACCAAGTGTGACCACTTTGGGAAGCTCCTGCTGGTAGCAGAAGCTCTGCCCTTAGTGCAGCCCTCCCTTTGGAAGGAGCTGATAACTCCTTGGCCAGCTGGCTGGCACTTCCCATTAATACTCTGCCTGCAGTCTGGTGCAATCTCATCCCCATACTTAACCAGGCTGCAGCTCTTCACCAAATACTTTTGGGAAGTGTAATCTCCAAGCTGTTCATCTGTTTCTGAGAAGAGGGCTGGGGAAAGAGGCTGCTTAGTCATTTAAAGATGTCACAGTTCCCCCAGCCACCTTATCTGGGAAGTTCTCTGCCTCTTGGTTGTTTGTGAGGAGGGGTGGGGAGTGTTTTGAAACTTTGGGGGAAGTGATGTTTGTGGTGAGTATGCTGTTGAGGAACCCTGATAAAAATCCACTGCTCACCAAGTAAAGCTGTGAAATCAAAATAGAAATTAAGAGCAGAGGATAAATGGATGGAGACTAGGACTAGGAATGATGCAGGAGCATGCTGCATGGCAGAAGGGTCTGCCCCATGTTTGAAAGACTATCCAAGCATTCTAGCTCTCTTTTGCTGTCACCTGGCCACAAAGGAATTTGGTGACATGGTACCTGCTGCTGCTGGGCCTCTGAGCAGAAAGCAGCTCTTGCTGTTGGTTCTGCCATGTCCTGCCTTTCCAGCCTGCGGAAACTTAGAGCTGGTCATAGTGGCTGCAGCAGTCACTGGTCAGCACAGCTCATCTCTGGGAAGGGACCATCAGCTTCATTAAGAACTGGCTTTGTCATGTGGTTTTGAGATCCTTCAGAATGAGAGGGCCTTAGGTTGATTTTTGGGCTGCAGGAGACATTTTGATGAGTACTGGGGGAAAGCTACATGGCCAACTTGAAATGCTTCTGTGTAAACTTCCTGATTTCTTAGAAGTCAGGAAATGCCATGACCAAAATTGCCTTAGTTTTTACTTCAGGCCTCTTGTCTATCTGTGTTACAGTGTGGTCTTTGTGGTCACAGGCTGTGTCTCCCAGAAGGAGTGCATGGATGGAAGATGCTCACCAGCTAACTGTATTAATCCTGCTGTGTTAATCCTGCTATGTCCCTGCTCACCAAGACCAAACTATTCATTTTCTCACAAGCTTCTCTGGGGTACTTCATTGCTGTGACATCCAAGCACTTCACAAACAGTAATTGATTTTTGCAGCCTCTTTTACAGAGGACAGGTGTCAACTTTGTCCAGTATGGATTAAAGATGATTTGTTAATATAATTATATTTTTGTTTTCTTTAGCAGCCATTGATTTATGTTGTGGTCTGTTCAATGTAAAAACAGTAACAGTGTTGACTGCCAGTGTGCCTGATCTCTGAACCCAGAGTGGGAACTCGTCTGAGCCCAGAGCCAGCCAGCTCTGGCAACCACAGGCTGGCCCATGGGTGTGGGGGAAATGTCTCCTGCAGTTCAACCTAGTTGAGCTATTTTTTAACTAAGAAGCTGGTTGAAAACTAAAAAAAAAAAAAAAAAAAGGCTTTTGGAAACTGTCAGGCTGTGAGATCACTTGGCTGAGTGTGGGCATGTTTCTGGGGGCATGTTTTGAACATGCAGGTGAAGATGGAGAATTGACCTGCAGCCCTGAGTGGAGAGTTTTGTAGCCAGAGGTGCAGGACGCTGGTGCCTGTGCTGTGAGACAACAGAAGGGCTTCTGCTCGGCTCTGAAGTGGTCTCCAGCACAAGACAGTTGTGGATCAGGGTTCTTGGGTGAGGAGCATGTCCCCAGCAGAGAAAAATGGCCAAGCCTCAGAGAGGGATGGTTTTCCTATGTGATTGTTAATTTATTGGACCTCCCTATGTTTACAGGAAAGTGATCTGACTCCAGGACACTCTAGCCAGCATGGCTGGCATAGTCAAAAAAGGCAAAATAGTTTCTGTGTGCCCTGGAAGATTTAGTCATTTGATATTTAGGTGAAGTGTTTGAAGTGTAAGTTGCAGCAGACGCAGTTTTCCTGGAGGAAGTACTTTCCTCTTTGTTCTAATAATATCATGCACAAGAAATGCCCAATTACTGCCCAGGATTCTTCTTCAGGGAGTATCTGTACCTTTGCTGTCTAGAGCATGGTAGAAGGAGGAGCACAGGCCTTTGGGCCTGGAGGATTGCTGCAGCCTAGACAGCTCTTTCTCCCAGGCTACAGGTGGTCATACAATTCTCTAGGCATTATTGAGTTTATTTGTCCTAATCTTTCATGCTTTACATATGCCTCAGCCAGACCTTGTTCTTTAAAGTCCTGTATAATGTGTGGAGAGAAGGGAATACCTCTTGTGATCAGTTAATTCCTGCCTCCTTGGGAGGCTAAGTTAGGATGTGTCAACTTGTCTGGAGGAGTCTGCCTCTTCCTGGCTGTAGGAGAACTAGGCAACTTGTGTATGAGTCAAAATATTGCCTCCCCTGCCTCTGTCCTTAATGTTTTCCCTTCCACATAAACTCTTCTCTTTGGTCTGGGGCAAAATCCATCACAAATCTGTTTTCTTTTACAAGGTGTCTTCCTGCTTTTGGAAGTCTCCCTTTGGGAGACTTTGTCCTTTGGGATTTCAGGCAGAGCTGTGTGGATGGAGGCGTTTGGGACTGTATTGGATGTGTTGTGTATTTCCAGAAAGCTTTACCAAGGGTGACAGTGTGGCTGTGTTTCTACAGCCACAAGCCCTTCTGCACAGCTCGTGGCCTTCTCCCTGGCTGTGGCCCACTGCTCACAGAGGGACCTGGCTGTGTGGGTTGGTCTGTATTGGTGTACCTGAGCCCATTCCTGCCCATTTTTACTTTCCCAGGTTACCAGCAAAAGTATTTCCTTTCCATGGCTGCCTTGTTTTGTGTGTTTTGCTGTGGCACTCACCCTCTCATTTCTCTCTTCAGTTCATTAACCGCTTGTAAAGTGTTAAAGCTTCAAGCTATTGTTAATTTTGTCCCCTCTGAGTGTTTCTCATTGGGCTGAAGAGAACCACCACCTCAGCAGCCCAAAGACTCCTGTTTGGGCCATCTGCCCCTGCTGTGAGCCAGCTGTGGTTTCTGAGGCCAGTCCTGGCATGGGGAGGGGTCGGGTCAGGTCTGTGCTGCCAGCCCAGGTCTCTGCGGAAATGTCCTGGGCTTGCAGGTCAGGCAGGTGTCAGAGCAGCAGCTGTTCAGTCCCAGCAAAGATCACTCCATCCTCCACAGGAAGGGTGTGTTTTTCTTCACACATCATGTAAATACCAGGGAGAGGAGCCAGGAGTTTCAGGTCTGCTCTGAGAGGACATAAACTGCTGGTGCAGAGAACAAAGACTCTGGCTTTGCTAAAATTACTGGGAGGTTGAAAGTCAACATACCCTCATGGTGAAGGCTAACAAGTATAACACAGGACTTGATCATAATGCTTCTGCAAGCATTTAATTCCTTTGCTAAGGCAAAACTCATTTAAGACATCTCACTAATTCCAAAAAAGATTTCTCTGGTAACCAGTCACTGTTGGAGCAGTCCAGCCACACCTTTTGTTTCCCTATTTCTGTCCTTGCAAGCAAATCTCATCACAGAGTCCCAAGAAAATTCTGCTTCTGTGTTTCAATTCTGCTGGTGTTTTCCAGCAGTGTGTGTTTTAACACCTTTATTTATAAATGGGCTGCTTTAGTGATTCTGGTGTGCTCCTTTGCCTCCTCAAAACAGCTTCTCCTTCCAAGAGTGCTGTGCTGTACAGGAGCCTGACAGTTTTTTGCTCCTGCTGTTCTTGGAGTTTATGGTACAATTTTGATTAAAGATAATTACTTTTCAGTGGCTGCTAACACTTCTGGTTCACTTAAACTGGATATTTTATGTAGGTCACTGGATTATTTTTTTGTCTCTTGAAAGTACAATTTTCAAACACAATGTCACACACAACGAAACGTGTTTGAAATTCTCGGAGGAGTTACTTGACTGGAGGTTACGCTAGAGTAGGGGACACGTCCCATGGGTCTGTCACATGCAGTCCTTCTGCTTCGTCTCATGAGTCTTCTGCACCTCTGTGGCTGTGGGAGGTGCTGCAGAGATGTCCCTGGAACACAGAAAGGGAAGTTGGCAGGCAGGAATTGTGATGTTACTCCTGCTTAGTTATTAGGGAAAGAAGTTTTGCCTCTGGGCGCAGTGCCTGGCGCAGCACTCACTGTCCCCCCTCCAGTTCGGAGAATTGAGCTGTGATATAAGCTCTCCCCCACCCTTCCTCCAGCCTTATCTTCCTTGCAGACAGACTTTTTGCTTTGCTTTCCTCGAACTGTTCTGCTGAACTCACTGCTCTGTTGTCTGATCCATGTTCCGCTACCCTTCCCCAGCCCACCTCTCTCCTTGCTCAATGCACGCCTCTTTTACACTCCTGGATCTAGTGAAAAACAAATCCTTCTTGGTTCCAGCTGAATTCCCACCCCTCTAATCTTTTCCTTTCTGTCTTTATTTGAGTTTGTTGGAGATGCTGGTCACAGGTCCAATATGAGATCCTCTTGGCAATTCTCTGTGCAGTCCTGGGCACTGCTCTGCATAAAGCAATGGCCTGTTTGGGGCCAAAACAGGAAATACCCTTGCACTCTTGATACTCACCAGCACTAGTCTTCATTACCTGTCCATCTTCACCACTTTGTCCAGCCCTGTCTGTGCTGTGCTGATCCAGACCAGTGAGCTTTCTCTGAGGTGCAGGTGCTGTGATCCCGTACTGGCACCTGTTGTGGTGTGGCATTTGCCATGGTGCCACCAACCATGGAAGATCGTGCCGCTCTCTCTGGAGGAAGGTGTCTCAGTGACCTGCAGCACTGCTTGGGTCTGTTCCTCTCCTGTCCACCATTTCCAGTGCTCC
The DNA here is from genome assembly GCA_013400635.1 of Hypocryptadius cinnamomeus. NCBI lineage: Eukaryota > Metazoa > Chordata > Aves > Passeriformes > Zosteropidae > Hypocryptadius > Hypocryptadius cinnamomeus. The sequence goes on along the minus strand of VYZP01078976.1, from coordinate 4,322 downwards.
TGAATCTCTTGGGTCAGCCCAGAGCCCTGTGCTTCCCAGCAGCTGAGGGTGTAGGGAAGGCTTTCATGCCTGCACAAGGAGAGATTTGGTTTGTGGAGGTCTGTGGAGCATTGTTGGCAGGTAGTTGGGGAAAGGAGGATAAGGAGGGGCAGCTTTGTGCAGCATTTAACTGCTCTGTTTGCAGGGCTAGGGGCATTTCTGGGTCTTGGCTTCCTGAATTCTGGGTACTCTGTCAGAAAACATCCCTTCCCACCTTGGTGAAGGAAATAGGACCATTCTGCTGGGGCTGCCCATGGAGCTCGATGGCCTGCGGAAAGGTTTCGGTGCAGGCCCAGAGAAGGGATGTGAGAGTCCTTCATCTGAAGCTGTATTTTTTGATTCAACATGTCTCTCAGTACAGGGACAGGGCTAATAGTGCTGCTGTGATCAAGTTAATGTGATTTTTTTTCTGGCTTTTATAGCCAGGCACCAGGGCAGCAGTGGAAGGAAAATCAGCAGGCACCTGAGAAGCCAGAGGGTAACTGTTTGCTGGGCAGAAAGCATGCAGGATGTTTTGTATTGCAGCCAAATGCTTGTGTGGTGCTGTGGCTGTGAAGCATGTGGGGAGCTCTGGCAGGGTCAGGTGGTGAGGCTGGCAGGTCACACTGGTCCTGACTCATGCCCACCAGAGCGAGGGGTCCAGGTGCAAGGCAGGGAGAGATGTGAGCACATGCTGGTCCCTCTAGTGCAGTGCTGCACTGAGTGCTGCATGGGATGTGTTCATGAAACAGGCTGACAGCTCACATTCAGCCACACAAGGTGAGTCAGCTGTAAGAATCAATGAAAACTAATTTTTAAAGCACCCATTTTTAAGCCCCCAGACAGACTGCAAGGTGCTGAGTGTTGCTGGGAGAGTCCCTCTTCTGTCCACTCCCCTTGGTGCCAAGAATGGGATACCAAGAATACCAAGAATGCAGCCCAGTCTTGACATACATGGAGCAGCAGGTGCTGGGATGGACAGTCTGAGAGACTGCTCTGATATGCTTTGAGTTCTGCTCTTGGCTTCCAGAGGAGCTGATGATGTCCTGGTGCCTTTTACTGCCTGCTCCCCTCCTGCCTCCCATCACCTTGGGCTCACCCAAGCTTCATGGGCACTGCAGCACCCAAAGGTCAGCTTCTCATCATCCCACAGCCCTGCTGTGGCTCTAAGAAATGAGCTCCTTTCCACAACCCTGCTGATCCCAGTATCTGGAAAAGCCTCAGGATCATGCTGGAGGACAAAGAAGTATGGTTGTATCCAGAATTCCGTCACACAAGCAGAGAGAAGTTGTTTCAAGCAGGATCTGGGACTCAGCTCATAGCCCAAATGGCAGCAAGCAGCCACCTCTGCCTCTTTCAGTCTCAGACAAGATTGCAGTGTGGAAGCTGCTAGAAGGCCAAGTTGTGCTTTTGTTGCTCTCCCATGCTTACTTGGTAGTTTTCCCTACAAAAATTGTTTAATCTGCCTGACCACTTTATGGATTGTTCGCAAAGTTTATTTAAAGTCCCATATGCACTGATGTGTTGCTGTGCCAGAAATGCTGCACCCTTAGAGTAGCTTATTGTTCTCTGTTTTATTACTGTGTCAGTGCATATTGACAAAGTAAACCAACTGCTTCAAAAGGAAATTGATTTGCTTCCTGCCTTTATATGTTTGTCTCCCATCTTGGGGAGGAGGAAGGAGTTTCAAAAGTCACAAGGAATATAAATAGAATTAAGATGCAGTGAAATACCTATCTGCCTGAGCTTCTTACTGTACAAGGGTCAGAAGTGCCCCAATATGTCCTGTTGCAGAGAATGGGCTGCACTGGGCTTGCTGCTGGAGGGAGCTTGGTCCAGACAGGATGATGTGGCACTCACCTGCGTGCTGTGTCACCAGGCAGCCCTGTCCTGGCCCTGGACTGGGGAGAGCCTGGCACGAGGCTAGGTTTGAGCACTGTGTATGGGAGCAGCTTTCCTGTGCCAATGAGTTGCTGTCCACCCTCAGTTCCTCCCAGGACTGCTCAGACTGCATGTGTGGTGTTTATTGTCCCCACGCAGCTCATCGCACTGATTCCTCTGCAGAGCCATACAAGGGGGACCTGCAGGTCTGCCTCCCTTCTCCCAGTCCTGTCCAAACGACACTTCTGCCTGCTCTGAAAGCTGCCCAGTGGAGAAGGACCTACCTGGTAGTGCTGGTCAGCAGTGGCTGATTGTGAGCCAGATGGCCAGGAAGGCCAATGGTACCTGGCCTGTACCAGCCACAGTGTGGCCAGCAGGACCAGGGCTGTGGCCATCTTCCTGTGCTGGGCACTGCTAAGGCCCCACCTCAAATCCTGGAGTGGCCACCTAGTCCAAGAAGGACACTGAGGCACTGCAGTGTGTCCAGAGAAGGGCAGCAGAGCTGGGGAAGGGTCTGGAGTACCAGGAGGTACTCCAGGGTGCCAGAGTGCTCAGCCTGGAGAACAGAAGGGGAGACCTTCTGTTATCTCTCCTGGACAGGAAGGTGCAGCCAGGTGGGGGTCAAGCTCTGCTCCCAGGCAGGAAGGGACAGGATGAGAGTAAACAGCCTCAAGGTGTGCCAGAAGAGGTTTAGGTTGGATATTGGGGAATTTCTTCATGGAAAGGGTTGTCAGGCATTGGAACTGGCTGACAGGACAGTGGTGGAGCCGCCATCCCTTGAAGTGTTCAAAAAATATGTGGATGACTTGAGGACATGGTTTGGAGGTGGCTCTGGGTTGATGGTTGGACTTGATGATCTTGGAAGTCTTTTCCAACCTTAGTGATTCCATGATTCTTTGAGGTTTTCTTCTGGCTGTCTGCCCATCAAGTCATGTTCCAAATGGCTTTAGAATCAATGAAAGTTCCTTGACTGTTACCACTGAAGTGTTCAGATGATTCAGGTCACATCCCTAAAATACCATGGTTATGAGTCCTCCCAGGCGGAATTCTAGGCCAGGCTCATTCCTGTCACTGCAGCATCCTCTCCTCTGCTCCTGGCCAGCTCAATGTCCTGTCCCAGGTGCTGCAGAACCTGCTGTTCCTGTGGCTCCAACCAACCTAGCTACCCCCTTATTCTATGCCCAGGTTTGCCAGCTGCCCCTTCTCTTTTCCATTTCCACAAAAGTTGGCTGTGCCTCCAGTCCCATTCTTGCCCTTTTGCTGTGTCTCACTGAACATCTCTGCTGCAGTTAAATCTGCACTCACCTCTGTGCCCCCTGCCTTGCTTCCCTCTGGGTCTGCACTCTCTGCATGCCTCTGACCAGCCATATCCTCAGGTTACCTCTGCTAAGGTCTCATAATTTCTTGCATACCTGTCACCACCACTTCTGTATTGCTCCTTAAAGGGTGGTTTCTGAGTAGGAAAGGAGCTTTGTGTGCAGAGTTCCCAGATGAGTACCTTCCCAAGCTGTCTGTTCCAAAGCTGTTTGTACCTTACAGTAGGATTGGCCTGACAGCCCAGACCCTGATAGTCTCTTCCCTGCTCTGCCTGTGCCTTTTCAATAATATTCTCTAAGTTTTATTTAAAAATAAAATTAAAAAAATAATATTCTCTAAGTTTTCAATAATATTCTCTAAGTTTTATTTAAAAATAAAATTCAAAAAATCCTGAATGAGGCGGTCATCTTTGTGAGGAGAAGAAGGAAGAATCTGCAGGCCAGCACACACAGATCCCAGTAAAGATGTGCTATAACAATTTGGTATCTGTAGGAACCACAGCTTCTTGCTATTCTAAAAAATGAAAGGAAAGGCTAAAAATAGCATAGTCCTAGGAAAATAGAACAATTGCTGTTGCTGAAGTTAAGTATCTAAAATGAACCCACACTGGAAGAAAGTCAGGACTCTCAAAAAGAAAGAAACATTTGGAGATTGCCTGTGAAACTCTAAAATGCTGTGATTCTCCCACAGGAACCCAAGGGCTAGATTTGGGACAGATGCTCTTATAGCTTGGCCTTGCTGCAGATCCCAGTGCCCCTGTTTCCCACAGCCCCTTGACCAGTTAGAGTCCTGGGTCTGTTTCTGTTGAAGTTTAGTCCAAGACCTGTCAGATCCATATTAAGCCAGGCTTTACTGAACTGATGTCCTGCAGTGCCTGCTCCTCACTACTCCAGAGGAGAGCCCAGGAACTTCTGTGTTCATGACTGCCTTTCCCTGTACACGTTCATTAACTGTTTCTTCCATTTCCCTTGTTAGTTGTTAAACCTAGACTTGACACTCTGTGTCTGCTTCCATTTAGGAGAAGGCTGATGTGAGTCAGACTGCACTGGCTGTAACCAGTGTGAGGGTTGTGACTGAGTCTGTAGCCAAGGCTGCAGCTCCTTTGT
>VYZP01078974.1:0-20979 GCA_013400635.1 Hypocryptadius cinnamomeus | reverse complement strand
CTGGGGTGGATGGGGCTTGGAGCAACCTGGTCTGGTAGGAGGTGTTAGGTCAAGATGGACTTTAAGGTCCCTTCCAACTAGAACTGTTCTGTGGTGATTCTGTGTTCCTGCACCACTGGATAGGGGAGTGACCTTGCTGCTGTGCAAACATCATCTTAGTCCTGCCCAAATCAGTGTCACCTGTGGGATGTGCCTCACATCAGCCAATGTCCAGCTTTGGGCTGTGCCATGGCCAGACATGAGCTGGCACTTGTCTTTGTGGAGTAAGAACCCTGTCATGAGCTGGGAGCAGCAGTCAGGGTTTATGGTCAGTGCTGGAGCAGGCTGCATCCCGCACCGACACCCAGGGTTCTTTTCCTGCCTCATCCATCCCTCTTTCCCCTGGTTGCCATGCTAGAGGAGCTGTTAGGCCATGGAGGATCACAGAACTCTGAGGAGGGTCAGGGAGGCTGCATCTGCTGCCGGAGCGTGCAGGAGGTTGGTTAATATTCAATATTCCCTTGTCCTTCCAAGTGCCTCTTGCTTTCCAAGAGCAGGGAGGTGAGTCTGGAAGCTCCTCTTCTCCCCTGTGCTGAGATGGATTTGAAAAAGCTTCAGTTTCTTCTGCTTTTTTTTTTCCCCTACCCTCTTTTCCTGCCCAGGCATTTTTCCCTGACCTGATGAATTTTTAAACAAAAACATGGTGAGGAGAGAACAGGAGAGAGGGGAGAAAACCCAGGAGAGGATATGAGGAAAAAACTCTGTTTTCCAAATCAGAGTGATTGCAAGTGGAAGCGAAAGTTTAGGTTGTGTTTTTAATTTGAAAGTTCCAATTAATTTTAAGTCACTTTATTGACAGGAGAAAATACCTTTCCTAATACTCTTTTTAATAAACTCCAGTTTTACAAGTAGAAGTCGTAGTAGTTGGTTGAAAAATACCATGAAATTGTGGAAGTAAAAGGCAGCTGCTGTGCTCTGTTATTTTCCCTGGCAGTGCTGGGGGTCAGTGCTCCTTGGAGGTGGGGGACTGAGGCTGGAGGAGTGGGTGAGATAGACCCGCTGCAGATGCCTCTGGATGCTTGCCCGCCTGTTCACAGGGGATTGCAGGGTCGATCACCCACACATGGTCACTGTACACAGGGCAGAATGTGGACAGATGTGATTCCTTGCCTGGTGGTGCAGGGCAGTGAGCAGATGCAGGACTTTGGGTGCAATGGGTCAGAATTTGGTCCAAATTGGAGGCTTCCAACTGAAGAACTGGCTGGTTAGTGCTGGAGAAAGTGGAAGAAGGCAAGAGGGAGCACAAGGATGGAGGGGAGAGGTAGAGATAGGAGGGGAGGTTGGCTCACTGAGCTAAGCATCACCAGGGAGCCCAAATCCCATCACCAGGAGGGCTTGTCCTGCTCCGTAAGCCAAGCTCTGACCTGTGAAAAGTCATCTGGAGAGTTTAAATCACTGGTGAAGTTGTGAGATATCATGGACACCTTTTTGTGCCATGTCTTGCCCCTCCAGAAACGTCCCTCCACCATGTCCCACTGACAACAAGGTCAGGGCCCAGCATTGGGACCAGCCACTCTTGCTGCCTCCATCAGGCCGGGCTGGTTTCTCACAATTTTCACCTTGGCAGGTAGATTGAGTGTTGTTGGAAAACCAGCTGGTTGTTGGAAATCCACTGCCATCACGCTGTGCAGAGCAGAGAGGGCTCCTTGCAGATCTCACTGTATTTCAGGCTGGAAAAGAAAAAGAAACACTTTGTGGTAATTTTTTCAATGACTTTCCAATTTTTTTTTCTTGGTAAGCTGTCTGCAATCACTTACAGTGTTCCTGAAGGGATTAATTACTCACTGGAGCTCATTGTGTGCATTTCATATTCTGAACTGTTGGATGTGGTGTCTGCCTTGGATCGAGCAAGGGGTCACGTGGAATTTCTTTTTCCATCCTTTTTCCCCTATTCTGTTCTATCTGTCAGGCTCCTGGTGTGAACGCTCCCCATTGCTGCTGTGGTGGGTGCTCGGTCAGCGCGCCGCACGTGATCCTGATTTCCCTGTTCTGCGCTGCTTTTTCGAGGGAGTGTAGCCAGAATAAGACAAATTGCTTCCTTGTTTGAGTGACTTTTGGCTGATGCTTTCCCCCCAAGCTGTAGTGTTGGCTCAGTTCTCTTGCAGCAGTTGTGGCTCTGGGCTGTGCATCGTCAGTGCTTGGACAGGCCCCCGGAGCAAATCTGGGGAGAAGAGCTCAAAGCACATTGCAGAGCTGCTTCCCACGGCGAAGAGGGCTTGTGCTGTGCAGGCAGCCATTGCATGGAGCTGAGATATTCTTAGAGGAGATAAATCCCAGTTGCAGTGCTGCCAGGGCCCCCTCTGCGCCATCCTTGAAGCGTGGCACTCCCAGGAGGGTCTGCCTGCAGGACGGTGTGGCGCTTTGACAGCTCAGGGAATGGCATTGTCTCGAGCTTGGCTGGGGATCCCAACTGTCCAAGTTGGGGCTGTAACTCCGTGTGGTCTCAGCATGCTTAAAGGGATCCTGCAGCCTGCAGGGGATGGGGCTTGTCGGTGTGTGGGGTGCAGAGATGAGTGCAGAGATGAGTGGCTGCTCTCCCATTGTGCCTGGAGGCTCATGGCCACTGTCATCACATGTCACTCAGCCCCTGGTGTTGGCAGGTGAATAGTGAAGGCAGCCACAGGAGCTGCACAGGGGAAAGTCCAGAGGCTGCACTGAAATCCCTCTGATTGGCACTGGTGCCTGTTTGGGAGCATTTTCTACCCTGTCTGTCCCATGTACTGCCAGGCTCCCAGTAAAATTTGGAGTTGTAGGTGGAACAGCAGCTCTTTGCACAGAATTGTAGAGTGTGTCAGCATCCCTTCACCCACTAATGCAGGTGGTGCAAGTAAAGCACACTTCCTCCATGCCAGCCCCTAGCCCCTGGGGCACCTGGGTAAGGACCAAGTGGTGGCTCCCACAAAGCTTTCTGGTCCCAAGCATGCCCTTCCCTCCTGTGGCACATATAGATTTCCTGAAGGAGACAGGACCTTGCTTCTCTGCAAATTACCTTTAGTGGGAAAGGCACAACTGCTGCTCAAGAAAACCTTTCCCTGGTGGTGGGAACTCTCCAAGTGCACTTTGAGAGAGGGAGCAGGTCTGGAAGCAGTTGGAGGATGGTGTGGGCCGGCACCAGGAGTGGGGAACCATCAGTGCTAAGAATAGACAGTTTATCTGCATCCCTCCCCCTGTGAAGGATGCTCGAGGCACTGTGCAGCAATTAACACAAGTTTGTAATAACACTGCTGGCAGATTGGCAGTGCAGCCTTTGGAGCTGGTGTCGAATTTGGCTGAGTATGGATGCGGGAGACTGCTGCTGCTGAGCTCCCCAGCACACACCCAGCATGTCCCTGGCACAGGCGTGTGAGGCACTGCTGTTGTGGGGCAGCAAGATGGAGTCCTGGGTGCTGGGTGTGGAGCCCCAGGATGGGGAGAGACGTGGGGCTGGTGCTGCTCCTGGGGTTAGGTACCTTTCCCAGGGAAGTTTGGAGGAACAGGTAACAAGGCCAGCAGAGGTAATGGCAATGTTGGTTGGGAGGGGAGCAAGCTGAGAGCTGTGGCGGGGCATGATGCTCCGTACCCCCTGACTTCAGTGAGGGTGGCCCTGGGGAGCTGGCACAGCAGGAAGGGGAGATCATCTGCACTGCTCAGGATCACCCCATGCTCTCCACTGAGTCAGCAGGATGCCTCATCCTGCTTCTGGGCTGGGGGCATGGGAGACCTGGGGAGTGCAGGAGGTCATTGTGTTGCTGTAAGAGCCATGGCACCCTCTTCAAGCAATCCTTCTGCCACTCACCATGCACAGCTCCATCTTTGGGAGGGTATGGGGGGTTTGCTTTGGGGTGAGCATCACCTGGGCAGCTGATGCTGCTGACTGAAAGGACCCCAAAATCTGTGATATGCATGTTGGTCTTCAGCCCTGCCTGGGCTGCTATTGCAGATGCTGCTACGATTTTCAGGGTGAACCTTGCCCTGTGCCTGGTACGACCAGCAGCCCTAGGCACCCCAGCAGTGCTCACGCACCCCGCTGCCAGGGGACCGCAGGTGCAGGGAGAGCCCGAGCCTTGCGGGATCCTGGTGATCATATGTGTAGCAGACTTGTTTCCGGCTCCCTGCAGGCTGCTGCTTCTGGTGCCAGAGTGAATTTGGCACCTGGCCCTCCTGCGAGGCTGGGGAGGGGGAGAAGAAAGGCCAAGCCCTCCTCGCCGCAGGCAGGAGATTCAATTCTCCCTGGGTGTGCACAAAGACCGTTTATCTCCGGAGCAAAGCCCTGGTAACCACGGGGCAGAGCGTGAAGGGCTGATTAGGGGCTGTTCGAGGAGGGGTGCTGGGGTCGCGTGCAGGCACTTCCCTTCCCATTTCCAGGGCTTTCCATGGTAATGGCTTCTATTCTCCTCTGTTGTTAGGACGTCACTCACATACAGCTCCAACGACATCTGTCAAAACACGTCTCCCTCTGTCCTTGGCGCTCCCAGGGAAGAGGGATCCGTTGGCCCCATAATGAGCCTGACATCAATTAATCATCAGCCTTAAAAATTAGCATCGTGGCAGTACGTGTTGGAGGAAAACGATTCCCCAGATGGAAGCAAAAATAGCCTGTGTTATCTCCCTCCTCCCGTGAGATGTGGTAACAATAGATCTACTAACGAGCCTGGAACTCGTTAAGCTGGGTTTGCCCCTCGAGGTGCTCTGCCTCCTGCCCAGTCTCTTCTCTCGACGGGGCTATTGGGGGACCCTCATGCAAGGGCTGATGACCTACCCTGAGGTCTGGCACTGCTGTCTTCTGGACCCTTGTGGTGCACATCCCCCAGGCTTTGCAGAGAGCCCAGGGTGTGCTTGCAATGCTGAGCCCCTTCCTGAAGCTGAGTGTTTGGAGGGGAGCAGCTGTTCCAGGATCTCCCTCTTCTGGAGTGAAGGATGCTCATCCCTGAGTGGTGCTGCTGGGCTGAGATGGGGGTTCAGCTGGTGCCTCAAGGACATGTCCCACTCTGGGAGAGCTGTCCCTTGTCCCTCTCCAGAGTGAGAGCTCTGAGGACTGCTGGTGCTCACAGCTTAGTGAGTGCCAGCTCTGATATTCAGGAGCTCAGCAGTGGGCTGGAGGTTTCCAGAGATGCCCTCTCTGGGGGGTGGCTGGGGCACCTTCTCTGGAGGCTCACGATGAGCTGCTCTTTGTGCCTGTGCCATGCTGGGATTTTCCATGCTCAGAGCTGCTCTTCCTTGCATCCAGGCGAGCTGTAACCCCAGAGAGCAGCTCTGCTGCCTGTAGCCGCCTGCCACTCTGGTTGCCCACCCCAGGTACTTGGGAGATGAAGAGCCCCCATCACCAGCTGTGTTTTGGGTCCGTTTGAGTGTCGCTGATCTTTCAGTGTGGAGCAGCTCCACAGGCTGCCAGGGAAGCTGGGGAGGACATTTTACATTCCTGCTGGAGACAGATGAGGACTCTTTGGCTGATCTGGTGATGGACAGACAGACCAAGTGTCTACCAGAGCCCAGCTGAGGCCGGGGAGAATTATGTTTGCAACGCATTGCTCTGCACAAAGCTCTCAGTCACAAGGCAAGGGGGACAAAAGGCTCCCTGTTCGCTCTGTCCCAGTGGGTGCAATTCCAACAGTTAAAAAGCAAATGTGAGTTGTTTGTCTCTGTGAATATAAAGCTTCCCCAAGCATGGCCGTATTCTGGCTGGGAATAGGAAATTTGGCTCTGCTAATGACTGTTCTCCTACAAAACAGAGCCAACTTGAGCCAAGAGCTGCCCAGTCAGGCCCTTCTCCGCTGGCCCTGGTGCAGGGATGCTGGCTGGGGAGGGCAGAGGCTCTGGGGACTGATAAATGCCCTTTCAGCCAGACCTGGGCACCCAGCGGGGAGGACGAGTGTGGGGACCTTGGCCTCTTGTACGCAGGGGTGACTGTCACCCCTGAGCACCCTGCCAGTGCCTGGAACCTTCTCCCGTGCCCAAGGGATTCATTATCATCAACAACAGGGAGCCCCAGGCAGTGAGACATCAGATCTACTCATTTGGGGCATCTGACTGAGAGTCCAAGGACTACTGTCACAGGGGCCTGGGGTGAGGGTGAGTCTGGGAGGAATGACTGAATCACGTGTTGCACCTGGGCTTGGGGTATGGACGCATCCACACCATCTCCATGGATGATCCCCAGCAGTGATGGGGCTGTTGGGATGGCATTGGTGCTGATGAGGAACATACCCTGTGTCTGCCTGCATGTGGCTGCCCTGGGGGCCTGTGGTGCTTGACCCCCATGTCCATGACAGCCAAGCTGTGCTGAGCACAGCCCATGGGCATCCTCTCCTCCCTAGCTGCTCCTGCATTTCCTGTCCTCCCCTTGGCTCTTTGGGTCACAGGGTCTTTGGAGAAGGGCTGTACACGGTGAGGGGGGGTCATTATGGGGTTAGGACATGGCTGTGACCTGCACAGGCCATGTGCCCTCCCTTCCTTGCAGGAAACCCAGATTGGTCCTTGATAACGCTGTAAGCAGTGGGTGCAGGATTCCCCATGCACCCACATCCCCCCTCCTTCACCAGGCAAAGCTTGGAGCGAGAGCTGGCGACGTCCCCAGATGCAGGGCACATCTGGAGGGCACTAAAGCAGTTAAGTGAAGGGCTGATTTGTGCTATAGAAACCCGCAGTTCCTTCCTTTGATCCTCTGAATCAGCCCATTGCCTTCCTCATATAAAGCCCCATTTATCTCTGCTCTTCCCAGTAAGTTTGAAGGCGGTCGCGGCTCGTGGCTCCTGCAGCAGTGAGGAGCCCGGCTTTCTCTTCCGCTGAAGCAGAATCAGGTGAAATCTCTATGGCAACTGGCAGATGACAGGGAGTCTTGTTGCCTTGGAAATGAGGCAAGGCAAAAAAAAAAAAAAGAAACCCACCCAAAAAGAGCCATCTGGAATTTTGAATTTCCACAATGTCCAACCTGCGTCTGGTGATGCGTGGGGAGTGTGAACCCACTGCTGCTGGCTGCTCCGGGGCCTCTGTGCTGGGGCCTGGCTGTGGTGTTCTGCCTCACCCTGGGGAATTAGGGCTTTTTTCCATTTCTTCCCCACTTTTTGGCTTTTTTTATGCAGGGTCTGCAGCATTGCCCTGACCATCTGCTGGTGGCTGCAGGAAAGGTGTTGTGTTTGGGGTGCTGAAACCAGGCTGGACACAGCTGTGCCATGTTGGGGGCCACCATGGCACTAGCACACCTTGGTAATGCAGAACCATGAGGAGAATGGCAGGCTTCAGGGCAAACTGAGGCATGGAGTTCTGCGTGACCAGTCTGACCCTCCTCTGTCAGCTTAGCACAAATCCCAGGTGCAGTGACCACTGGTGACACTGTCTCCGTGTTCCCAAGGCCTTGGGGCTGTCAGCAGGGAGTTAGTGTCACCGTGTGTGACTGCTGCTGTGTATGCCAGTGACCAGAGGCTTGGGGCATCCCTTGGAGCATGGATTTCGCCTGTTAACCTACCATCCCCCTCCTTCCCAAGCTGCACAAGTGTTTGCATGGATTATTTGGAGACCCGTGGTGCTGGGGACAGGGGTGTTGGGATGCTCCCAGCTCCTCTGATGCTTTCAGGAGCAGCTTTGGAGGCAGGCATGGCTCCGGGATGAGTAGTGCCTTGTTCAGAAGCAGGATCTGTCCCAACACAGGGGATTTTGGGCTCCCCCAGCTCATCAGCACAGAGGAGCAGAGGGCAGCACAGAGGTGGAATGCCTGGACATGGAGCAGCTAGAGGCTCTGGATCTGGAAAAGGAACTGTGGTTTGGATGTGCAGGTGGGGTGGTTTGGGGCCAAGCACAGCATCTATTGAAAGAATAACCCACAAATGGGCTGGAGGCCCAGTCTGGATCTCTCCAGTGGATTCACTTGGAAACTTGTGTATGGGAGAGACCCAATTAAGTAGATTTATGGCTGCTCTAGCCTGAGAAAGTCTGAATCCCTTTTAAAAGCTTGGCTCACTGGAGCCAGACGGGGTCCAGGCTCCAGGTCTCTCAGCCCTGCCCTTGTTAGGAGCAGTGATTCGCAAGGCTTAGCAGCCATGATCGCCCCTAAAGTGCTGATTCGGCTCAAGTCCCAGCCTGTCATTGCTGCACAGCTGCTTATTGTCTGCTCTCACCTGCCAGCAGGGAGATGGTGGCCCCCTCCCACAGCGTGGGGCTGCCCCCACCTGCACTGGTGGCAGTGTGGGGATGGTNACAGCGTGGGGCTGCCCCCACCTGCACTGGTGGCAGTGTGGGGATGGTGGTGGTGATGATGACTGCAGTGTGGGGATGGTGGCAGTCTGGGGATGGTGGTGGTGATGATGACTGCAGTGTGGGGATGTTGGCAGTGATGGGGATGGTGGTGGTGATGATGGCTGAGATGATGACTACTACAGTGGTGGGGTGCAATGATAGAGGCAGTGAGTGCAGGTAGGGAATTGGCTTTCTCCCCGTCTGCAGCCACCGTTGGAGCCTCCCACAGAGCCATGTCATTTTGAAGAAGGGTCCACCAACATATGAGACGTGGGGTGGCTGTGTCAAACCGGAGCCCTGTCACTTCTCTGGCTCTGGCTCCGCTGGGGCTGGTGCTCCTTGGGGGACTTGGGCTCTGCAGGACACATGCTATCCCCCACAGTGCTGCCCACTGTAACCCCATTGTGTCCCCCAAGACTTCCTCTTGCCTCTCTTCCCTCAGCCAAGGGCAAGTGCAGAACGTGCTGGGCTGTGTCCAACCTCCTCCCACAGCCTTGCAGGGCTACGTGCAGAGCAGCACCATGTGCAGAGGCCAGCCTGCCTTGGTGGAGTCACAGGTGGCGCCCTCAGGTATCTGCAGCTTCCCCAGCACATCACCATCACCAATGGCAGGAGGCTGTGCTTCCATGTCCATGAGGAATAGTACCTCCAACTCCACCAGGTGAGGGGCTGCTGCTGTGTTTCAGGGAATGGTAGCCAGGCTTTCCCCATCCATCTGCCTGGGGTCAGCAGAACACCAGTCAGCTGTCCAGGTACCCCGGTACCCCATTACCAGGGTGCTGGGTGGCCCTGTCTCTGCCCCTCTCCTGACACTGCTGCAGAGAATGCAGAGCTGGCAGCCAGCTCTCTGCTCACACCAATGAAAGTAATAAAACCAGGAGTGCTAATGTACCTGCTGCCTTCTGGGTGGCGCAACAGGTTTGCAGGAAAGAGTGTGGTGCTTTCCCAGGTCACTGACCAAGTGTGGAAGACATGCTCTGCGCAGCTTGGGTGCCCTGGGACATCTCCAGAGAGAGAGGGGTGATTTGGGGCTACTGGTACATCCTTGGTGGGAACACGTAGGAATTGCAGGGATGGGGCTTGAGCTGGAAAACAAGGCTGACACTGCAGACTTGGCAGTCACCCCACAGAGCCCTGTTAGCCATCTCCACTGCTCATCCTGCCTGTTTGGGAGCTGTTGGGGGGAAAAGACAGTTAAGCCCCAAAGAGAAGGATTGCAGGTTGCAACCATCCCCCTGCCCATGCATCCAGGAGTGCTAATCAGTACTGGATGTAATAGTGCAAGATAAAGCCATTTACTCCATTCAGGAAGACTGCTGGTGGCACACCCAGATGCTGGTGATGGAGTTGCAGGCTGCAGGGTGTGAGTGATGAACCCACGGGGCTCAGTGAGGTTCGCACTGGGCTCAGGCTGTTGGGTTTCCCCTCGGGTGGTCTCCGAGTGCCAGAGTGGAAGGTTTTCAAGAAAAATACCAACAAAATGCTGCCTGAGCTGATTCATTCACAAACAGGACTGGGAGCAGGGGCTGGGGCAGATGGAGGGAACAGTGTGAGTCTGCTCAAGGGTTCATGGAGCCAGGGAGTGCAGCGGGGCCGGAGGAGGCTCACAGCCCCATGAGAATGGGTTTTATTGCAGAGTTTATTAGTGGATTTTTCAATGCACTGGAAGGAATTGAGCAAGCAGTTAGAAATGTTTTCCAGCCTGGGGAAATTCGTTACAGCTACTGTGTAATAGGGGCCCACCGGAATGACTCAGGAACACCACGCAGTCTTCCCCGATGAATTCCTGCTTGCTGTTGAAATCTTTACTGGACCAACAGGAGTCCTTTCCCAGTTGGATCCTCTGAAATGAGACCAGTTGGGTCATGGGGGGCAAGAAAACACAGGTGTGAGTGCGATGCTCATGCCGAGTTCAGACGGTGCACCCATGCAAGTGTGGCACCCTTGTGCCAGTGTTGGTATCATGTCCTGCTGTCCCACTTCTGCATATGGACACGTGGGCACATGTGCAGGGTCACAGGCATAGGTGATACTCCTGCAGACATGCATCTTTCTGCAGGCTTTTGCTGCCATGTGGCCTTCACATGAATGATGCAAACACACACACACACACACACACACGAGTTTCTGTGCTAAGGCACATGGGGCACACGTGTCCCACGGATGCAGCCCTGCCTCGCCCCAGCGGGAGCTGGTGGCCACATGCTTCTTTGAAATGAGCTGTCAGAGCCATTTGGAGTTGATTCTTTCCTCATTCCTTGACGTACTTGGCCACGTCGGCAGCACCCGGCTGCGGGGCTGGGGCTGCACCCCGACACACGGACAAAGGAACTGCCGCCGCTTGCTCTGGGAGGTGGCAGGGAGAGCTGGACATGAGCACAGCCTGGAGCTGCCCGGCCTTGTCCAGCCATGGTTCTGTGCTGCCCACCACAGTCAGACTCACAGCAAGCAGTGCTGTGCCCTGAGCCAGCCATTCCAGCACAGCTCTCTCCTCCTTCCTCCTCCTGTTCTTCCTCCTTGGCTGCCTCTGCATCCCACCTTGACGATGCTCCTTCTTGTAGTGATGGTACCTGCTGCTGCCCCAGCTTGGCCAGGCAGGAGATGGGGGTGATGGGCACCCACAGTGCCAGGTTGCTGAGTGTGTGTAATGTGGTGGTCAGTGCTGGAAGCCATGCCAGGGAGCGCTGCAGGTGAGGGGGTGGTTGAGGGAGGGCTGAGGCTTCCTGCCTCAGTTTCCTTGAGTGCCAATTGGAGCTGTATCATATTTGCTGATGTTGAAGAGAGCACTGAAAGGGCTCAGTTGAGAAAGGAGTGTTGAGTGAGAGCTCTCAGCTGAGTGAGAGTTGCTCAAGCACAGCAGAGGGTATAGGCAAGTGAGAGCCAGCCTGGCACAGGGACAAGTGATTTGGGCAATGGGCTCTGGTGACCTCCCAGTGCAGGGTCTGGGGACAGTGGCTGCATCTCATGGCTGCCCTGTGCATGGTCAGAACGAGGGGCAAAGGGCCAGAGGCAGCACTCCCTTCCCTCTGTAACAGCAGGATGGTCAGAGCCTGTGAGAGCAGTGGGATCTGCTGGGGGGCTGCAGGCCAGCCTGGGTCTGGGGCAGGGAGACATCAGTCCCTGAGCCTGCAGCTCCAGTGGAGTGGGGAGTGCTGCGGAACACATCCCAGCCATAGCTGCCGAGAAACTGAGCCTGGCCTAAGCCGGCTGTCTGACTGACCCCGCCACGGCATGGGCTGAGCCTTCTCTGCTGCTCCATGCTCCAGCAGCTGGAAACATCTGGCTGCACAAGCTTGCTAAATCGATGTGGGGGAAGAATCCAGCACTCTCCTGCTGTTCCCACACTTCAGCCTCTCCCAGTGGCTCCAGTTTCGGCTCAACTCTGGCATGCAGCGACTCGGTGAGCTCCGAGCCAGCCCCTGGCCCCTTGCTGCCCCTGGGGAACAGGCTGCAGGAGTCCCTGTGTCACCACCAGGACAGCACTGTGGGGGTAGATGGTGGCACTTCAGTGCTGGCAGCAGGGTGTATGCCAGAGGTGGGTGAGCAGCTCTTTCGGTCCCAGTTTGGCCCTCTCCAGGGTGAGAGCTGCTGCTTTTCCTGGAGTCTAGAGTGACCTGGCCTGTCACCCAAAAACTGGGGTGATCTCATCCAGGCATGGATGACGAATGGGGCAATGGATGAGGCTGGGGATGTGGGTTGGTGCCATTGCCCTGGAACGCCTGTCCCTGAGCCCTGGGATGCTGCTTATTGCCATTGGTGCCCCAGCAGCAGAGCCGTGCAGGGGAGGTGGTGCCCCTGTGCCGGCCCCTCAGTCGGGGCAGCTGGGGACACAGCACAGGCTCGCCCCACTGCTCCTTGGACTGGGATGGCTGGAGCAGCCCCACTGGCTCTGCGCCCAGGGGAACGGCTGCGGGTGGCCGTGGGGGAGGCAGACGGGGTTTTGGGAGGGAGCCATGCCCGGGAGGAGCACGCTGCCGAGCTGGCAGGGTGGGAGCCACTGCCGGCGCCAGGGGACAACAGTGACTCTTCATCCCGTCCCACTCTTCCTGGCCCAGCACGCGGGGATGTGGCACTGCTGGGGTGTGCGTGCCACCTTCTCTGGCTGTGGGAGCTGGGTGTGGGTGACAGCACCCACTGAATGGGGCCAGGGTGAAGGAGCTGAAGGCGCCAGGTCCTTTCCTGCATGGAGACCTACCTTGGGACACTGGTGGGTTTTGTATTGCTGTTCCCTGAGGTTCAAGGGGTCCAAATCTGCCATTGCCCTACACACTGCAGTGTGACAGCTGGGGACCTGGCCACAAGTTCCTGCCCTGCAGGTTCAAGCTTGAAAATCCATCTTTGCAGGCAACTTGAGGGCAGGACCTTGCAGCTTTGAGGTGCAAACATGATCCTTTCTTGCCCCACCAGACAGGCATGGTGTCCCTTTGTCCCTGGCCGCAGAGCAAGGTGGGTGCCACCCTTCAGCACTGAGGGCCTCTTGAGCCTCTCCTGCACCCTGGTTCCCTGTGTGCAGCCACCTTAGCTCCATCCCTCTCCTTTACTGCCTGTGCATCCCCATCCTGTGGCTCTGGGGACCACTTGGAGCTTCTGTGCCTTTGATTAACTCCTCCACTGGTGCAATGGTGAAGCTGGGGATGTGGGTCAGTGCCATTGGAACATGCACTTGGAGCTTCTCTGCCTTTGATTAACTCCTCCAATCTCCACAATGGAGATTTAATAATGAGTTAATAATGACTTGTATCCTGCTGAGCCAAGTTCTGGGAGCTGGACTAGGGTGATTGGACACATGCAGGGATGGGTGTCCTTATGCTCTGATGTGGCTGGCCACGTTGGGTGCCCTGTGGGCTCACCAGCCCTTTTACCTCATCTACAACTGACTTTAACCTGCTTCATTGAACCCGTCTCATCGGGCTGTTCCTGCTTGTCACCCCCTTCCAAGCTCATGTGTAAATCAGGGCCGCTTCACTGGTCTGAGGTGCTCCTGCCCAGGCAGGTGGGCAAGGGGAGCCTGGGGACGGGGCAGCACCCATGGGTGCTGCCTGAGGCGTGGCCAGAGTGTAATGGGGACAAGGAACACAAGGAGCCCTGCTTGAGCACTGGCATGTGGCTGTGCCTTTGTGGGGAGTTGCTGGTGCTGTCCCCCATCTTCATGTCCCTGCACTGGGGTGTGTGCTGTCTGTGTCCCCCATCCTCATGTCCCTGCACTGGGGTGGGTGCTGTCTGTGTCCCCCATCCCCCTGTCCCTGCAGTTCACATGGTGCCGGTGCCATTGCAAATTCTGAAGCGCTGGTTGCCACGTTACATTAGGAGGAGCCACATCCCATGTCCCTGACGCCTGCTGTCACTGCAGATCTGTGGCAGGCTGCAGCTGAAAGGCCTGAAATCAGGGATCAAAGCTGCAGTGGCACGGCTGTTAATGCCCAGGGTGAACGGGACAGGGACTCGGAGCTGGAGCCATGGCCCCGAGCCCACAGCACTGACACTACAACACTGGGACTGTGCCAAGAGTGACCCCCTCCTCTCTGCAGATGTCTGTGTTCTTACACATCCGTACAGGTGTCTCTGGGCAGTGTGCACACGTTTGTGTGTGCAGGTGTATGTAAGTGTTTGTGGACGTGCCTGTATATGTCTGCACATGTGCACAAGTGGTTGTGATGTGGGTAGATGCACGTGCTCATGTGCATTTTGGGGGATGCATGGCTCTGTGTGCGTGCACACACCCATGATGTGGATGTGTACGCTTGGAGAAGTCCCAGGGCAGACAGAGCTTGGGGATACTCAGCTCTGGGCTGTGCCTGTGGGGGCTCAGTCCCACCAGCTCCAGCCCTGCACAGAAGCAGCCACTCCTTCACAAGTGGGGCTCAGTGTCCTCCACCCCCCAACATCCCCTCGGTCCCACTGGCTGCACACCAGGTGATGCTGCTCCACCACCCATGTTCCCAAGCTGGAGCACCCCTGGGGCCTGGGGAATGCAGGGGCAGGTTTGGGGACATTCTTCCAGCTCTGCTGCCCCTGTCACCTGTGTGGGCCCTGTGGCCCCACTTGGTCTCTGCCAGCTCATCCTTTCTGGACTAGACATCACCATCCCAGCTGCATGCTTGGGAGTGGCATTTCAGGGTGGTGCAGCTCCAGCCTGGTGCCAGACTTGCTGTGTCCCTTCCTGATGGGCAGAGCCAGGGCTGTTGGTCATGGCCATGGGCAGGGGGGTGCTCCATCCATCCATCCATCCATCCATCCATCCATCCATCCATCCATCCATCCATCCATCCCTTTAAAGCCATCACCTTGTCTCTCCACAGACCCTGAGTCCCAGAGGAAGAGGACAGTGCAGAATGTGCTGGACCTACGTCAGAACCTGGAGGAGACCATGTCCAGCCTAAGGGGCTCTCAGGTGTCTCACAGGTGAGGCCCCAGCACCAGACACCCCCCACCCCCCACCCCTTCCCCACAGTCAGTCTCCTTCCTGGGGCAGATGGGAAGCAGCTCTGCTCCTGGTGAGGGCCATGTGGGTGGGAGGGAATCAGTAGTGCTTTGTCACCTGGGGACCCTGTGCATGGAGGCTTGGAGAGAAGCCCCCAAATCCGTGGGGTGTCGTGTAGTGCTGCAGCAGAGACCTGTCCCCAAAGGTGCTCTGGGACAGTAAAGGTTGGGGAGTGGTGGCAGTGAGGGGAGCTGACAGAGCAAAGAGAGGGGGCAAGGTCTGTCTCCAGTGGTCAGGTAACCCTGAATATACCACCAGAATATATCACCTGTACCCACCCCAGTTTGCACCAGAGGCTCCATCCCTATCTGTGACTTAGTTTTTCTGCTCTGTGTAGGGTGATGATGGAGGAACTCTCAGCCAGAGCCCAGGAGCAGAGGTGGGGGTACCCTGGGGTGCCCTGCCCAGACTGGAGGGAGGGAATGGTGGGGATGGGGACAGGGTGAGCACTGCATGGACAGCCAGAGCACAGTGTCTGTGCTTAGGGGGCTCTGACACACGTCTAGGACTGCCTGTGTACCCCTGGGTCACTCACATGAGATCTTGCATGGTTTCTGCTTCACTCTGGATTTGCAAGGTTGTGTGGGTGTCAGCCGGTTGGGAAAGTAGGGATGCGGGAACATCCTTCTCCTGGAGTGTGTTGCCACCTCGTGGTCTCCCTCGGTCATGTTTTTGTCTTGGAAGGGACAAAAAGCAGCAGCTCCCTCCCACCTTTCACCCACCATTCACCATTACAGACCTTCCCGTGTCAGCCCTCAAGCAGCCTTGTCCATGATGAAGCAGCTCTTTGATCTCCCTCTTCATCGCCTGAAATGTCTAGACCTTGCTTGCCCTTGCTGTGCTTCCTGGATGTTTTCCAAGCCAGGAGCAGCAGAGAGCTGTGGCAGTGGGATTTGCATGGGGCCACAACAGTATTTCAGTATTTTCTGAGCTGGCTGAAATGATCCATCACAGCTCTGCCATCCCTTTGCTCGGTGCAGGAGCTGGGTCAGAGCCCAGCACTGCTCATGCCAAGCCAGGACTGCGTTGTGTTCATTTTGCTTTCATCAAATGAAAAGTGTCAAACTCCACCCCCCTCCTCACCCCAGCACTCAGCTCCTTCAGAAATCCTTCTCAGTTCAGGTCTTAGAAAAATAGGGCAAGGACATTAAGGGTGATTAAATTAGTATTGCTGGTGGGATTTGACTCTTCACTATCACTTCCTTTCCTTGATGAGCTGTGAGTGCATCACATGGTGGATGCCTCAGCTGCATTCCTGCCATGGAGAAAAATGGCTATGGACAGCCCAGGGATCCCTACCCCTGCACTCTGTCCCTTTCAGCAGGACTTAAACATATGAAGATTTTCCCTCTTATCCATGACAGCTGAATTTATTTGGAAGCTTTTTTTATTCCAGTAGCCCACAGCAGCCTCGGCAGCTCTCTGCATCCCTCCAGGAGCTCCTCTGCGGCTGTGAGCCAGATTTTCCTTTCCCAAAGCTGTGTCAGCTCTTCCCTGGTACGTTGTAATTACACACGTACCCACTCATTCTGCTCTTGGGAACACTTCCTACAAGCCTGTCCAATACAGATGTCATCTGCAAGTCCTCTGGATGTGCCTGCATTGCTGGTGTCCTGTAGCAGCTTTGGGCCCTCTCTTTATTAATTCCACAAACTATTCCTCAAATTTCTCTTGTTACCCTCACTGAGTTCTTCCATCCAGTGGCTGAGGGCTCAGTCTTTGCTGTTGCCTTGTTAGGGCACAATGTTATTCCTGAAAAATGTCACCACACTCCTGGCAGCTGGGCTGCATGGATGTCCTTGGGGCTTAGAGAATCATGAAATCACAGAGTCACTGAGGAGACTCAGTGGACACTTGGAGGACACTTGGAGAAAGTCTCTAAAATCATCAAGTCTAACCATTTCCCCAGCACTGTCATGTTCACCACTACACCATGTTCCCAAGAGCCACATCCACATGTTTTTTAAACACTTCCAAGGATGGTGACTCCACCACTGCCCTGGGCAGCCTGTGCCAGGGCCTGACCACCCTTTCAGGAAAGAAATTTTCTCCAATATCCAACCTAAACCTCCCCTGGCACAACTTGAGGCCGCTTCCTCTTTTCCTGTCCCTTGTTCCCTGGGAGCAGAGCCCAACTCCTCCCCAGCTCCCCCTTCCTGTCAGAGAGTTGTGGAGAGCCAGAAAGTCCCTCCTGAGCCTCCTTTTTTCCAGGCTGAGCCCCCCACCTCCCTCAGCTGCTACTGGTGCTCCAGACACCTCCCCAGCCATGTTGTCCTTCTCTGGACACACTTCAGCCCCTCAATGTCTTTTTTGTCATGAGGGGCCCGGAACTGAACCCAGGGTTCGAGGTGAAGCTTCTGTTCCTCCTGCTCAGAGACATGGTTGGCATCTGCTCTGAGCTGCCGGGAGCACATCCTCAAACAGCCTTTGTGCTGCTGACAAAAACAAAACCCTTTTAGCTGCTCCTTTTAGTTCCGCTTTAACAAACTTCCTCAGGTTTTTTTATGTAGTTCCCTGTTTTAGATTCAATGCTGCAGCCTGGGTTTGGCTTTGGGTGCTCCTGCAGGAACGTTTAATCCAAGCTAGGGAATAATTTACTGATAGTAGTGTTTGGAGCCAATTTGAGGACTGTGGGTTCCCAAGGAGCTGCTCCAAGAAGTAATAGTTTCTTGTGGCTAAATTTAGTTTTAGAATCACTGTTTGCCTAAAATACACCCCGAGAGGCACAGGGAATGATGGAACTCCCCATTTCTGAAGTGCTTGCGGGCTCTGGGCTGGCTGCAGAGCACTGTGCTTGTGAGCAGCCCCTGGGCCTGGGCAGCCCTCTCTTGGGGTCATCTTTCCTGCCCAGATGTTGGGGGTTCAGTCTACAGGGGTTCAGTGTGAGGTGCTGCTGCAGGGACTGGTCCCAGGTCTGTCCCTCGGCATCCTTTCACTCACAGCCTCCACTCCCTGGCATGGCCCACTGTCACTTCCCTGAGATCAGTGACACCACCCCAGCTTGTCCTGTCCTGGATCTGGTGTGATCTTGAGGTGCAGATGTTGAAGTGCTGGGGGAGAAGTGGCTGAGCAGAAGCAGCCCAGACACAGGACAGCACGTTCAGGCTTTCCACTAAAGGTGCCCTATTAGATGAGTTCAGCACAGCTGGATTTTGGGGCTGGAGCCAGTCTCCAGAATGGTACTGATCTCTTTCCGAGGTGTGTTTGCCACCACTCCTGGTGGCACCCCTGGCCCTGCTCCGAGGTGGGTGGACAGGGCTGTGGTAGAGTGTTGCTTTTGTAGATTGATGTGAGCACAGAGCTCGCATCACACCCCATGTCCTATTCCACTGTCCCTGGGGAGACATGGGCATCACTAAACACCGCACTGTGGATGTCCCAGCGGGTCCTGGACCGTGGGACACTGGGCTGGCACCAGGCAGGGAAGGAGGGGACTGTCCCTTGCCACCTGAGATGGAGGCGGTCCAGGACAGACAGCGTCCCTGCAACCACAGTCCTGGGAGCCTCTGGCCTTGCCTGGCAGCCTCAAAATGGGCAGTTTTGGTATCTGACCACTTGCAGACCCAGTTCCGGGGGGGTGAGGCAGGGCACACATCTCCACTGCCCCCTGTGCCCTGCCCTAACTCCCTGACTGCCTGTCCCCGCAGCTCCCTCGAGATGACCTGCTATGACAGTGATGAAGCCAACCCACGGAGTGTCTCCAGCCTCTCCAACCGCTCCTCCCCTTTGTCCTGGCGCTATGGGCAGTCCAGCCCACGCCTGCAGGCCGGGGACGCGCCATCGGTTGGGGGCACGTGCCGCTCCGAGGGCACCCCGAGCTGGTACATGCACGGGGAGCGAGCGCACTACTCGCACACCATGCCCATGCGCAGCCCCAGCAAGCTGAGCCACATCTCCCGCCTGGAGCTGGTCGAGGCGCTGGACAGCGACGACGTGGAGCTGAAGTCGGGGTACATGAGTGACAGTGATCTGATGGGGAAGACGCTGACGGAGGATGATGACATCACCACGGGGTACGTGCCCGTGCGGGAGTCGTGCCCAGACTGGGGCTCTCCGGGAGGTTTCACCCGCTCCTGTTCGGCTGGCGGTGGGGGAACACCTGGCACAGTGCGGGTGGATGGAGTGGAACATAGGTTACAACCAGTCTGGTTAGCATTGGATCATGTCCCCACATCCCAGGAGATGCTTCCCTGCTAGCAGTGCTGGTGGTGCTGGGCCAGCTGGGTCTTCTTGGGGCTAATGGGCTCCTGAGCCAGAATGAGCTGCTCTCCCAGCATGTGGGAAGTGTCCAGCTTGATCTGGGTGTTCCTGGAGCAGGGAGCTGAGGAAAGTGCATGGTCTGTTGCTACAGAAGCCCTGAGCCACAGTCCTGCTGGGGTGAATGCTGCCGAATGCACTTTCAGAAGTGCTCTTCAGTTTACACCAGTCAGTCTGAGTGGCTTCCTGTGACCCAGGCACTGTGGGGACGTCCTGTGAGACTCCTGGTGGTCCATGGTGGGGCAGGCTGGGTCAGATCTCAGCACCCCAGTGAGAACTGGGCACCAAGGTGTCATTGCTGATGGATGACTCCACATGGAGCAGGGTGTGCTGCTGAGCAGAGTCCTTCCTTCTGGGACTCCCATCAGCCTCCATCCCTCCACCCATGGGGCCAGGGGCATCTCCTGCCAGATGGGCACAACCCAGCACTCCCAGGGCTCACGTTTTCTTGCCAGATGTGTCCAGCTCCTGCTGCACTGTTGAGGTGCCCCTGACTCTGGCAAGGGTCCAGGGTTTGAACATGTTGGAGGTTTCCTGTTTCAGCACAGCAGAAAATAAATAACTTGGGCGTTTGAGCTGTCCCAGAGCCTGATGAGGTATTTGGCCTCCTGACAGTGCTGCTTTGGCCCTCCTAGGGCGGCTGTAGTCACATCAGTTTGGTGCAGGATAGAGCACAGCCTGTGGCTTCACACCCATCCTGGGGCCAGTGCTCCCTAGATATGGTCTGTAGGCACTTGTTGCAGTTGCAGGGGACACACCATTGGCTATCTGCTGGCTTCTGCCCCTGCATGCTCCAGCTGTGGGCTGAGAATATCTGTGACACTGTGACACTGTGGGTGTCAGACCCATCCTCTCCATGGGCATGTGACCTTGGGGGCTGCCCTGTGCCTGTGAATGAGGGAGCCTTGTGCTGGTTCAACACGGACCCTCCTTAGATCTCAACCTATTTCTTGGCAGCCAGAGGTCCCATGTCACCCCCTTCTGCCACTGGACTGCGAGGTGTGATTGGCAGTGGGGTGGACTTGGGCTGCCCTGGATGGCTGAGGCTGCAGCAGGGCTGGCTGTGGGGATGAAGGGTACACTGCTCCCCATCTCCCTCCTTGTCTCATCTTGGTGCTCTCATGCAGGCAGATAACCTTGGGGTGCCCTTGGCTTCAGAGGCAGTGCCAGGAGGGGGGACTTGAGCAACACTTTGTTTTCATCAATCACTGAGCAGGGGGAGTGTGGGCAGGGTCAGAGACCCAGGACAGCTCAGCCCTGCACTGCTAGGGGCAGAATTTACTTCTCCTTCAGGAAGGTACAAGCTTTGGGGATGGATCCCTACATGGCTGAGCCTCTGTGAGGCCCTGGCAGCACCACAATCCCCTGGTGTGGGTGAGGCTGTCAGTGCTGCGGTGAGCTGGGCCATGGCCAGGTGCCACAGTCCCTGTTCCTGTGCAGAGTCCCCAGCATGGGGATTCCTGGATGTGCCTGGAGTTTTCTGCTATGCCAGAGACAGACTGGGTTCTGCACTAGGTACCCTCCCCAAGGAAGGGTGCAGGAGTGAGCCAGGGCAACAGAGGACCCCCTTATCTGCAGGGGCATCTCCTGGGGATCAGCCATTTCACCGGGGTCATTGTGGGCACAGAGCCATGTAGTGACCTACACGGCTTCACAGCTTCATCCCCCATGGCCCCATAGCAGAACTTGGGAGGGTCTCCCAGAGTGGGCAGCATGGCAGGGTCTCTGTCCCAGAGCATGCCTTTGGCTGGGTGCTGGGGTACACTGAGGTGCCCGGTCCAGGAGCCTGCACACTCTGGGTGCAGAGCCTGGGAAGCAGAGCAGGAGCATTCCCTCCTACTGAGAGCCAGATGAGACAAGGAGCTGGCCAGGAGCACTCATCCAGCACAGCCCCTCATTCAGACCCCTCGCAGGCAGCACATCCCTTCACCCAGTGCAGCCCCTCATCCAGCCTCCCGTCATACAGCACAGCCTCTTATCCAGCACAGCCCCCT
>VYZP01078970.1:0-39895 GCA_013400635.1 Hypocryptadius cinnamomeus | reverse complement strand
TGGGGGCAGGAGGGGGCTGGGGGCACCAGCGAGGAGGAGGCTGCAGAGGAAGGCCCCAAAGGAGCAGTAGGGCTCCCAGCAGAGGAGGAGGTGGGTGAGGCAGTGTCCGACGCAGGAGAGTCCCTGGGACAGGGAGGGTCTGCAGGGAAGGACACGATGGTGGGTGCTGTGTCAGGGGGAGAGGAGCCTGGGGAGGATGCCGATGTGGCAGCAGATGGGAATGCCAGAGCTGTGGGCCCTGAAGGAGAAAAGGCTGTTGAAGAAGACTTTTCTGAAGGGGAGGAGGCTATGGGGAAGCCTGGGACTCTCTGGGAAGCACTAGGGGATATGGAAACAGGAGAAGCAATGCCTGGAGGGGAAGAGTTTGTAGAGCCAAGTCAGTTTTCCCAGCTGAAAGTGTCAGAGGAAGAGTGGATGAAGATGGGGAAAGCTGTCCCAGGAGCTGCAGCAGCACTTGAGAGCGCTCAGGCTCTCCAGAGAGCGGAGAACACGGTGGAGGAGTCTGTGGAGCCTGACGAGGGTCCTGTAGTGGAAGTGGCACCTGGGTTAGGGGCACTGGGGGGTGCTCGGGGGGATCCTGCCACTGAAGGCTCATCACAGGAGGAAAGGCTGGCAGCGCAGGAGGAGGAGGGTGCAGCAGAAGCACTTTGGAGTGGAAACCCATCTGAGGGCAGCAAAGCAGAGACAGAGCGAGCAGGGGAAGGAAAACCCGAAGGAGGGGTGGTGGGAGGGTCTGCAGGGGCGGCCGGAGCGGGCTCAGGGGACGAAGAGGAGGCCACAGATGGAGCAGCAGGTTCAAAGGAACCGGCAGCTGGGGCGGAGGGGTGGCTGAGATGTGGGCAAGTGGGAGGGAAGGGGAGGTCTCCCGGGGAGGGGGTGGTGGGCGAGGCGGCGCCGCCCCCCCCGGGGCTGTGCGGGAGCCGCGCGGGGGAGCCCGGGCTGGTGGCCATCGCTGTGCTGGGCGGCTGGGCCGGCCGAGGAGCCCTGGCCGGGGGGCCGGCAGAGGCGACGGCACAGGAGGGGGTGATAGAAGCAGTGCTGGGGGCACAGAGCGGGACAGGGGCGGCAGGGACAGAGGAGGTGTTAGCCACGGGAAGGGCGGCGGCCGGGGAGCCTGGGAGGGCCAGGGAAGGGCTGGCCGGGGCACCTGGGGCTGGTGGGGCAGCGGGAGGGTGCGAGGGCCGGGAGCGGGAGGCGGGCGCGGTGCGGCTCCGAGAGGTGCTGGGAGCAAGGGCGCTGGGGGAACGGCCGGCTGCAGAGAGCTCCCCGAGCACCCCTGCCCCTGGGGACGGGGGAGCGGCACCGAGCGGGACAGGAGGGTCCGCGGGAGGCGAGGGGCTGTGCCCGGGCACCCGGCCGCAGCCGGCAGCCCCAGAGCCAGGCACAGCGCGGGGCAAGGACGGGCGGCAGGAGGAGGGGATGGAGCAGGCAGCAGTGAAAGCCGAGGGGGAACAGCCGAGTCCCTGTGACAACACGAGAGAGGGCGGGGTGGCGGGTGTCTCGGCGAGTGCAGGGGCCGCTGCTGGAGCCGGGGAGCAGAGGCAGGACAGTCCGCTCGGAGGGAGCCCAGGTGTCCCGGCTGGCGCGGGCGAGAGGAGCCGCAGTTCCCGTCAGGTGAGTCCTGCGCGGGGCAGCCACTGCCCCCAGCAGCCCCAGGCTGATTCCTGTCAGAGACAGGGGATGCACCACCTCGTCCCATTCCTTAACCGTTCCTTAAATGTCTGCTGACGGTAGCTGGGTCAGGGGATGATAAATCCTTTTGGGTGGCGGCTTCTGCATTGTTTCCTATTCCCAAAATCCCGTGCAAATAAATCCCTTTGCTGCGGCACCGATTCTTACAGCCCCTCCGCCCTCCCTCCCCTCCGGCTGTGCGGAGCATCCCCCTACCCAGCATGTCGCAGCTGTGGTGACATCGGGTGTGCCGTGGGAGCACTCGGCTTCCCTGTTACTCTGGCCTCTCCTTGTAGGAGATGTCACAGCAGCACCTCAGTAGCTCTGAGTTCAGCACGTTTTCTGTGATGTTTGATTATTGTTTTGTAGGATAGTGCAAACCCGGACCCACTCATCATGTCCTCAGAACAGGATGGGGAAGAAACTCTGCTCTGAGCTTTTTCTGCAGCTCCTCAGTGCTGTGTCCTGCAGCATGCACTCAGCTGGCCGTGGGTTTGTGCCGGCTGGGATGTCACTCCTCTCTTCACTCTGTAAGTTACACAGCCACCTGTCACGTTTCACTGGAGCAGCTCCTCAGTGTGCAGCAGACAACTGCAACGAGCTTGTGTTTGCCAGCCCAGGAAACAGCACTGCTTTGGAAGGATGAAAACAGTAATCACAAGGATTGTTGCACAGCTGTCTGGCTAGTTTTTCTTGAAAACCAGAGAAATACTGGACTGACTGAGCTTCCCCTCCTCCCCTGGGCACCACTTGCTCCTGCAGGCGGGCAGGGCTTTTATCCTGGGATCTTCCCTGCCCCATGCCAGGGGAGGGGAGCCCTCCTGCATGCACAGTGCCCTCTGTGCCAGGGGGTGGGGGGTCTCCTTCCCCTTGGGCATCCAGGCTTGCTGCTGGCCACACTTCAGGGCATTCTTGGCACGTGGAAATGTTGGAAGTTGTTAAATCAGAACAATTCTAACAAGTATTTGTAAATGCATGAAGCCTGACCTTCTGCTTTTGCTGGAGTCACTCAGGAGTGGTCCGTGGAACCTCAGCTGAGGCTGCCAGGAGGGTGGTCACTTTAGAGTTGTCTCAGCCTGGTGCTGGCTGCCAATCTCTGCTGCCCAAGGCTCTTCTCAGCTCTGCTGCACCTCTGGCAACACTGGGACACCTAGGACCCCTTTGGGCCGGGCACCTGGGGCTGGGTGTGCAGCAGCCTCTAGGCACTCTAAGCTTGGTGGATGCAGCAGACTCAGCCCCACACAGTGGGGGACTGTGACTGTGTTTTCAGGTAGGAAAAATACACTGAAATGAGCAGGATTTTGAGTGGATTGGTGCTGTGAGACACTTCAGATCAACATACATGGAACTGGAAACCCAAATATGATCAAGTGGTTGCTGTGTGTTTGCTCCTAGAGATGTTCCTGTAATAGAGATGGTTGCATTCGTGTCTTCAGTCTGCACATGTCTCAGAGAGTTGTTTTCTCTGTCTATACCCACACCTACACGTTCACTCAGGCCTATTAAATACCTGTACCAGTCTGTGCAGCTCCTTCAATTTGTGCCAGGGGTTTAACTGTAGGAATAACCCCTGCAGTGCAGCAGGGCCTGAGCTTCAGTGCCTGTCTCTGCTTGCCAGTGGGCTGACTGATGTTGGGGTGAGTGTTTGTGCCACGGAAACTGCCTTGTGCAGGTACCCCTCTAAAGCTCATGCCCAGGGCTGCGGGCATGGCCACACCTGGGCACTCAGACACATGGGAAGCAATTCCAGGGGGACAGGTGAGCAGAGACACAGAGGGATGCAGGGATTTGCCTTTGCAGAGATTCCCTGGGAGCCCCTCTGGGGCTGCAGGAGAGCCAGGGCATCAGAGAAGGCCTTGATGAACAGAGCAGTGTGACTGTAAGGAACTGGAATGCTGACAGATCATTATTTAACATTCTT
The DNA here is from genome assembly GCA_013400635.1 of Hypocryptadius cinnamomeus. Classification (NCBI taxonomy): domain Eukaryota; kingdom Metazoa; phylum Chordata; class Aves; order Passeriformes; family Zosteropidae; genus Hypocryptadius; species Hypocryptadius cinnamomeus. The sequence goes on along the minus strand of VYZP01078970.1, from coordinate 36,303 downwards.
GAAATATTTATAAGTGACACTTATCTGTATGGTTGTAACAGCTGGGGGAAAGAATCCTGTGGTTAGGAACACATATGTGGACTTCCAAAACATTAGTGTCCCTATCATTTGAGCAGGCAGAAGTTTGGTAATAAGCAAAACCATGGAAATGGATAATTATATAGGTTTGGAAAAGCTTCCCATGGTCCTTTCTGCTTTCCTATATGGTGCTAATTAGTAATTAACTTCAAAGTGAAAAGTAGGTTGCACTTAGGGAAAAACAAGACGTGCAGCAAAAAGAAAAAAAAGACTAATTACTACAGTGAGCATATGTGAGCAAAGCAAACTCTCCAACAGTGTTGCCACTGGCAAAACTCATTCTTGGCTCATCAGGAAGGCTTTTTTAACTCCCTGAAGTGTCAGGTATTTTCAGTTGCCTGTTATTGGCTTCTGATGTTTGTGCCTCAGATGTGCCCCAAACAGCTGGAACCTGGTGACATTCCACAGCTGAAGAGATGCATTCAATCAGTTCAAAACCATGCCAGCTGTGCACTGTGGACACAGGATGGGAAAAATTTACAGTCTAGCTCCTGGAACTGGACACTAAGCCCTGGCATTGCTGGCAGATATGTGGAACAGTGACTCACTGACACCACCAAGGATGCTGGGTGTGGACAGCATGGGCAGCTCATCCATCTGTCTGAAGCAAGGGCTGCAAGGTTTCCTGCCTGGGAATTGCCTGAGTGGTTTTGGGGCTCAGCTGTACAAACCAGACAGGACTGATCCCTCTGCCTGCCCATTGGGGCTGAGCCTCTGAGGCAGCCCTTCTGTGCTGTGCCAGCCGTGGAGTCCTGGCTGTCCTGTTCTGTGCTGTCCTGGCTGTGCTGTGCAGTCCTGGCTGTGCTGTGCAGTCCTGGCTGTCCTGTGCTGTGCTGTCCTGTGCTGTGCTGTCCTGGCTGTGCTGTCCTGGCTGTGCTGTCCTGGCTGTCCCGGTTGTCCTGTGCTGTGCTGTCCTGTGCTGTGCCATGCTGGGGAATGTTGGGACCTGCTGCAGGAATGCCGGGCTCACTTCTGGCTGCTGTCCAAACCCTTGTCTGGTTGGAGACCAGATTGTTTTAATCTAGATCACCTATTGCTGATATGTTAAACAATGTAAAGTATCACTACAGCTGCCAGGCACTGGCAGGTCTCCAAAGCAGGGTAGGAATCCTCTTAGCAGCTCATTCTTGGTAAATATTTTGGTGTGCTGGGGCTTCTCTGCGAACAGCACAGGCTACTTGCACTCTCACAAACTGCTTTGGAACATGTTCTACTCATTTACATTTTTCAGAGCTTTTGTTTGTCTCACTAAGTGATCACTCCTATGAAACACGTTTTCCCCCTGAGCCTGATTTTCTTCTATAGAGAGCAATTAACTAAGACATTGTATCCTTCAAGGAACCAGTAATTTTAATTAGTATTAAAATTAGTTGCAAGCACTTGTCTTTGTAAAGAGCTTTTAAACTAAAAAAAGTTTTGCATTCTGATATTTTTTTGTTGTTGTTTCCATGTGTTCCCCTCTGACATGTTCTGAGAAGGTGCTCAGGGATGACACCAGCAGCTCAGGTATCTGTGAGTACACAGAGGTATTAATGCACACGAAGTCTGTTTTCTTGCTCCACTTTTGTTTCTCTAATCCAGTTTAGTTTCTGGTTTTCAGGCCTAGTCACTGAATGCAGAGTCACTGCATGGTTACTTTAGGCAAGGGAAAAAGAATGCAGAGATATTTGTAAGAAAAAAGATCCCATTGAAAAAGAATCAGTGCTGGAACTGATTTTTCAGATATGACAATGGATCCTTTCTGCACCAATTGTGTTTCTGGCCAATGCAAAGACCAAGGAATGAGACCTTATCTCTATCCACCCTCTTTCATCAGCCTATTCCTTGCCTGTGCTTCTGTAGCTCGGCCACGTGGAGCAGATCATCATCTGCCCAATTAAAGTCAGGTAGGCAATTTTCATCAGCATCCCAGATGCAGCTTCTCCCTTCTGCTCTGCCCCTCTTCCCTCACAGCATGCAAACTGCCAAACTTACTTGTACTCCTAGAAAAAATACAACAGATTTCCTCCAGTTGTAGACAAATCTGGATGTTGTTTTGTTGTGGTTTGTTGGAGCTTTATAGTTCCTCTTGTTCAGCCCCTTCCACAGAAATCTTGTGATGTTTTGGGCCAGGAGATTGCAGGCAGGGTCCAGCAGGGTCCTGGTGAGCCCCTTCCCAGGCTTTCCTGTGTATTTATTCTGACATTTCTACTGTCCCAGCAGCTGCTGGTGTAAATGGAACAGCACCTGAGACATGAGCCCAGTGGAGCAGTGGTAACCACTGACTGGTACCAGGGGCAGTGCTGGGAGAGCTGTGACACAGCTGTAACAGCTTCTTCCCATTCAACTTTTCAGCAATTGAAACAGAACAAAAGGAAAATGACCTCTCAGCTTTACTTAGTGAAATCTTCCCCATTTTTATTGCTTCAGCACTGTTGAAGTAACAGAGCCCACCATGCAGTCACAGCTCATGTCTGTCACACTGCTTGAGGCCTCTTTGCAGACTTGCTTCAGGGATCATGGCTGGAGAAAAACAACATCCTCAATAACATCACAGAACCCTGCCATCAATGGGAAATACTGATTCCTCCTCAGCCAGGAAGGCAGCTCTGCCTTGGCCACACAGGCAGTACTACAGATAAATTTTTGTTAATTTGAAAAAAGACCCCAGAAAATACCAGTGTGATTAACTCTGTAATTGCTTCTAGAGGAAGAGTTCAACTTCTGCTGCCCTGCCTCTATTCTCTTTTTTAATGCCCCATGGTCAGAGCTGCTATTGCAGGGCACGGGGTGGTCAGCTGAGGGAGGTGCAAAAGCAGAATGCAGGACAGGGACATTTGTCATCAACACTAAAGCTGTTCACTCCAGGGATGTCAGTGTGACACTCAGGGTTCTGTGGTGACGGCCGGGCTGGGGCAGGTGGACGCTCCCTCCCTCAGCTGCTGTCCTCCAAGCTGCTGCTGCAGGAGTGGAACCTCATGGTGCTCAAGGGGTCGGACACGTACCCTGCAGGAGCAGAGAGGGTCCCTGCAGCTGGCACAGAGTGCTCCCTGGCCCTGCCCCGCAGTGCCAGCACAACACCCTGTCCCGTGCTCCGGGAGCTCGGGGAGCACTCTGCGGTAGCTCACCGTTTTTGTCCACGGGTGGGTACTGGAAGTTCCTTCTCATGTCATCCAGAGACAGGCCCTGAGAAGGGGGTTGCCCAGTGCTGCAATTTAAACAGGAGGTGTCAGTTTGTAAGACTGATATCGGCACATCTCCAGACCATGAGAACTTTTTTCCCAAGTGGAAGGAAAGAACGGTACCATGAGGCATCAGCCTGGGGCCCGGCCACAGCAGTGCAGTAAACAGAAAGCAAGAATAAGTCAGGAAGTGAGACCATGACCCCCAGGCATGCTGGCACTCAGTTACCCTTCTCAGAGTAACTGCCCCCAAATACCCCATTTGGCTTCACAACTGTCTCTAGATTGCCATCTTGGAAGCAATTCCAGGCATCAATCCAGGGTCAATGACATGTTTTTTATGTGTCACTGCTGAAAGGTTCTTGCAAATACATTTCCCAGGCAAGGAAGATGGTGGAATTATCTTCCAGTCGTGGACCAAACCCACTGTCCTGCTAACATGTGATTCATCCCTGATCCTAGAGATGGGAGTTGCTATGTTTGCCCTTGAAACCAGTTCTCCGAGTGGTAGGGTATAACAGCTCAGGTATTTCTTAATGGTACAATAATACTGAACTCATGTGTGTCCCTGCCTTAAAAAACATCAGGAGTTCTTCTTACCATTCTGTAGCCATGAAATGAGTGATACCCAGCTTTTAGGATGTACCCTGGCAGGACCAGTCCCAGCAATGCTGACTCCCACAAACCTCTGTCAGGCTCTTCCTTGCATAGCTGTCTCCCGCCTCTATACCTGCTGGAAGGCTCTGGATTCTGTCTTTCTGTCTGTCCCTTCCCTTCTCAGCAAGGACACTTTCACCTTCCCCCGCTGCCCTCCCAAAGGCAGCCTGGGCTCTGGGATGGACAAGCTGATGGCACAGGTCCAGTGCTCTCTCCTGGCCCTGCCACGCCACCTCCCAGCAGCACAGCCTGCTCCTGTGCTCCAGTCACGGCAGGGGAGCCCCCAGGGCCGGTGGCTGGTACCCACCGCTGTGCCCAGGCGGCGTAGGCTCGCGCGTTCACCGCGTACTCCAGCTCGAACCGCGAGCGCAGCGCGGCCACGTGGCTGCGCCCAGGGCCACCGCGGGCCACCAGGCAGTCCGAGGAGGACGAGGGAGACAGGGACCCGCTGCTGTTGCTGGAGGCTGGAGACATTAACTGGATTCAAAAAAAAAAAGAAAGGTACCATTATGGCATATTTACAAGTCCTTTCTCATCTCTCTCTCATAAGTCGTGTCCCACTTTTCCTTGGACTTTTCCAGCAGCTCCAAAGCCAGCGCTGTCCTCAGCTGCTGCCACTGTCCCTGTCCCCACCTGCACTCCCATCTGCTTGCACACACACAGACCTCCCCTGCTGGTAGCTGGGTCCTTACCTCAATATTGCACAGACACTCCTCTAACTTTGCGACAACTTCTGAAAACTCCGGTCTCCCCTGTGAACACACCAGGAAAACCAGAGCTGGGTTAAAAATGGAAGGGGGCAGATCTGAAGGGATTAGATTGACACACAGGGAAGGGATGAGCCACAGCCCCCATCATTCCCCTCTCTGAATTTCATGGCATAGCTGTCAGTCTGTTTGGGAATCTGATGAAATCTGCAAGCTCAGTGCTGAGCTACAACATGAAGATGTGTGTGCATATGAACTTTAACTGCAATTCATCTTTTTCTGTAACAATTAGATTTGAGCTAATGATGACTAGATCACAAAAAACTATCAAATTATTGGCCTGCTCTTTAGGTTGACTTTGCCCATGAACAGGACTTTAGACACAGCAACAGCAGAGATGAGCAGTGGACAAGTTCCTGGCCAGCCTGCCTGTATGGCCATCCTCCTCCCTCTCTTGTCCATGAGAGTCGCACTTAATACAACTAAATGTTTACTTCTTTACAGAGCTCAGTGCTAGACCTTATGGCAAATTCTCTGGCTCTAATTAAAGCTCACAAATCCAATTAGCCAATGCAAAAGGCTTCTCAGGAGATGCTGCTAATCTTCTAATCACCAGTTTGCCTTTGGAAACAGCTGCTGTCAAAAGTTTCTGGGAAACAGATGTTCAAGTACCTGATAAATAGAAACAGAGACATGGCACATGGGAACTAGTTTTCAGCCGGGATGAGCCTTGAATGAAATGAAAGACAAATAAAAGGATACATTTTCTAACTTGGAGGCATTTCATGGCCATCCAGCAAAGCCCCTACAGGTATACTCCATTTTCTGCCTTTTTTTCCTTTAAACTGAGCAGGCCTTGTGGAGAATTTTGACCTGTGAACTCTCGTTGAGCCTCAAAACTCACAATTTTTCCATAACAAATGGTAGCAAAACACTTTTAGTAAAACAAAATAGAGCCTAATAAAGAACAGTAGCAAAAAACCCTTAATAAAGATAATTTTGACAAGTCTTTGCTCACATCTTGTGCAAAGTTCTGGCCATCCATGGGCTGATTGAGCCATCAATTGTTTTATAGTTCTGTCCTAAAGCTCTAAAACACTGGCAAGATGAAGTGACTTTGGAGTCATACTGATGGGTAACAAACTGCACTGGGACTCTGAAAAGATGTTTTCTCCTTATAGGGGCTGACTGGCTGTGGGAATGCTGACAAGACACAGGGACTGCACCCATCTCAGTGCCTGCTTAAGTCAGCACTTTAATGCAACACCTTATTAATGAATTTAAAATGAATGTGTGTTACATGCTGTCATTAACCATTTCTTACAAAAATCTGAGAGCAGCAAGGAATTTTCTACTCATTCTGTAACAGCTCAAGTCATAATCAGCATTACGTGATTAATTAAGTTTTGTTGAAAGGCTAAATGTTAATTTACTTTCCTCCTCAATTCACCAACTCTCCTGTATTTCCTGATGCACCCCATTGCCTGCATGGGGGCTTTCTGCAGTGACCCTTGCCACAGAAACTGTGATTTTGGGGGCATCAGCCAGAGCACAGTGCCTATTTTCCCTCTGCTGGGGGCACTCACCTCAGGACAGGCGTTCCAGCCCCTGATCAGCAAGGCAGAGATGGGCTTGGGGATGGAGTAGCCGATGGGGGGGCGGATATGGTGATAAGCCATGTCTGCTGCTGCTGCCGCTGCAGGGGACAGCCAGAGACACCCCTCAGCACCTGGAGTCACCCCAGTGCCAGGAACACCCCTACCCACTGCTGAGACACCCATCAGCACCTGGAGTCACCCCAGCCCTAGGGACACCCCTACCCACTGCTGAGACACCCAGCAGGTGTGGAAACCTACTGCTGAGCCATCCAACCAATGGATAAAGGCTGGATGGAGGCTGGAGGTTAAAGGAGGCTTTTGCCATCAGACCAAGAGCAGACTGAGACGCCCATCACCATGGCCACAGGCCCACCTCTGGTCACAGGTCAGACAGCAGTGAGGGTCTCCCTGGCAGAGGGGGCTGAACCCTCCCTCCTTGTCCATGCTGGCTCTGCCCACATCCTGCAGCACTCGTGACCCCTAACAGCTCCTCTCGGACATCCAGGGGTCAGAATCTCAGGAGTGCAAAGCGCAGCCCTGGAAACGTTGCTCTGCTGTTGTACACCCCCCTTGCCCCCGGTTTGTGGATGCTGTCCTGAGGCACACATGGAGATGTACCAAGGAATGGCTTTGCAATCCCAGCAGTCATGTGAGAGACATACACCCTGTAGTCAGAGAGTCTTGTTGCTAGTCCTAGACCTAGATAGGATAGTTCTGTGCTCTTCACCAAATGCAATATCTCAGCATTTAATAACACACTTCAGTATGATATGGGTTAAAATTACACAGTGTAGCTACTTCTCGACTTCAGAGAAATTTAAAATATTAATTCATTGAGCATGTTACCTGGTTTCAGGTGAGCAAAGGGAATTTCCCCCGTTAACAGCTCCCAGAGGCACAGAGCGTAGCTGAAGACATCGGCTTTGATGGTGTACCTTGTGCACTGGGTGAACACCTCAGGGGCCATCCAGCGCAGGTTCTGAGCACCAGGAAACAGCAGTCACACATTAGCAGGGTTTGCTTCCTCACACAAGCACCTATTCCTGTATTTGTATGTTGGTTTTGCTTTGTTTCCTTATTTCCTGCCTCCATCACTCCATAAAATAACTGGTAATCTGCCAGGAAAAACTTTCACCTGGCTTGCAAGATCATGTCAGTGTGTTACAGTGCATGATATGTAACTGCATAGCTTGGTGCTGCCTCAGACCCATAGAGCCAGGCTGAGCTGGCTTAAAACACCACATCAGGGTGAGAATAAATATAGAACCCCAGGCTCAAGGTCTGGAGACCACATCACATGGTCTGAGAGTTATATGCATATATGCCATATAATAGGAATTAACTACTGCTCCAGCTGGCAGAAGTAAAAGCTGGCAATGGCTGCATTGGGCTGGGGCCTGCTCTCCTGGGGTCCTGCTGCTCCCTGCAGAGCCCCAGTCATGAGGCTGCTTCACAAGCAACTCATCTCTCCCTGGGGCAATGGGTTCAGGGTGGATTTTTAGAGTCCTTGTGCTCCCTACTCTCCACCCACACAGTGAGTGCCAGTACTGAGTGCTAAAGAGCTGCTTCCCAAGGCCTGGGGTAGCACCACCATCCTCTGGCACTGCCCCCTCCATCCCATCCCATCACCTATCCCAGCCCACATTAATAGCTGGGATGGTGTGAACATTCCTGGCCATGGAGTGACACACAGGACACATCTGGACTCAAACCCATGAAGACAACAACTGTCTTGTAAATCTGACTGTGAGCAACAGGCTGTTGTGAAGAAAAGAACTGAAATAAGGGAACCAGTGCTGAGTAGCTGTTAGAAAAAGGAACCACTTGCCAACAGCATGTGAGTAGGGAAGAGTGGATTAAAAATAACTCTTTAGTAAGGAACTGGAGCAAGAGAGCTCCAAAGACAGCCTTATAACGCATTTTTTTCTGCTGCAGATGTTGTATGTTCTCTCATCTCTGTTATTGAAGACAGAGGAAAAAAATAAAACCAAGTCAGAGAAACATTGAGAGAGATTTAATACTACACCTGTCTATCTATTCCAACAAACATATTTCCAATGCCTTCTTCTCCTAAACTGTGTTTGCCTGTGTGTTTGATATTAATTATGTGGAACAAAACAAGAAACAAAAGAAACAAACCCCAGGTTGTTTAGTCATGTTGTCTTCATCCAGGGATTGCAGAAATCGAGATTCTGGAGCAGAGCAAGAAAAACAATTACTCTCAGGCAATACACTTATTATACAAAAGTCCTACCTTAGGTACAATTCCACAAGACCCTCTCAGTAAGCACATGTTTAGTTTTTGAGAATTTGGGGTTAATTTATAAGTGTTTCATAAAAACTCCTTACCTCCAAAATCAGCAACTACTGCATGACCATCCTCATATAGGAGAATATTGTGACTGGGGAAAAAAAACAACAACCTATAGGTAATTGTTTGATAGCATCCTCAAGATGGTGAAAATGCTATAGTTTTTGGGTCATAGCTAAACATTTGAGTTCAGATCACTTCCTTGGATAGTTAAACGTCTATAGGTATGCTTATATTTACTGTTAGAAAGTACACATTACCCCTGAGCAAGCCAACCTTTGACTGATTTGCATGCAACAAATCCAGAGAGACTTTTAGAAATTGGCAACAAAACCACAGGGTTTCAAATGAAATGGAAACTTGGGGAAAGACCCACAAGCTGCCTTAGCTAGGTCACAAGTTTCCAGAACCTCTGGAGATGAAGATTTCCCTGCCCCAGTCACTAGACCTTCACAGCACAGGGCTGTGGAAGGGCTGAGCAAATCACAACATGAGGGATGTGGACACAATGCTCTCAGGATGTTTATCAAATGCTGACTGAGCCAAGAAAATTCAGAAGAGTGAAAAGTGTATGAAAAACAGAAATGAAAAAGTTGGCAAGACTTTACATGAGGAGGGAAAATGGAAGTAATATTGATGGTCTCAACAAAAAGCACAACTTGCTCATATTAGAGCTGCGGATACAAACAAGAACAGTCAAGTGAGGAACACAAATTTTACCAGATAACAGTCTTAGGACAGAAAAAAATTAAAGCTCTCCCAAGCAGGACTCCCACAAATCACTGTCTTAAGATTTCCACCTTCACCTAAACCCAACCCTAGGAATGAAAAATTTAATCATAAAAATGTAACCATGACTCCCTTGATTTATATTCGATCTGATTTTAACTCTCATATGTACTTTCCATCAAAATATTGACGTGATTTTAGTTTGACATGTGGAATTGTTTTGAGACCTACACCATATGCCAAATGAAAATATGAATCAAACACAAGGCTGAACTAGAGAGACTCTTGAAGGCCGTGCCCCAGGGTGGGTGTAGGTACACAAGCCATACAAAGCTACAGACTTTGCTGTGGTCTTCGCTCAAATTTGGCCTCTGTCAGTAGGGACAAAAATTATCACCATGTCTCAATGTGAATAAACTGCACTGAGCCCTGGCTTCAACTTCAATCTATCCCAGGATTGTGTAGACTTGAATAAATCCAACTTGACAAGTCAAGACATAATGAAGACCTAGGCTGACATTTTTTGTGCAGAAGCAGAGAAATCAACTGAAATTCCCTTTCTCCTCATGGCATGCATCAGCCTTTCATAGAACCACAGAATCTTTGAGACTGGAAAAGAAGTCTCCAAGACCTCCAGGATCACAGAGTCTAACCTGTGACCAATCCCCAGCTTGTCCCCAGCCCAGAGCACTGAGTGCCATGTCCAGTTGTTCCTTGGACATGTCCAGGGATGGGAAATCCACCACGGCCCTGGGCAGCCTCTTCCAATGCCTGACCACCCTTTCAGTGAAGAAATTCTCCCTGATGCCCAACTTGAACCTTCCCTGGCCCAGGATTTTGGTGCTGAGTGCATTGATGGGCATATCTGAGAGCAGGAGGCAGGCTCTGGGAGGGTTTTGTCAGTCTGGTACCTCCAGGGAGCACTACAGTTACTGATTTTTCTTTTTTAAAGTAAAAAAACCACTCCACAGAAATAAGGCTTGGAAAGTGCACCTTAGAAATGCTGCTATTGCCTCAGTGGCACTTGAAAATTTGAAAACCTCAGATGAAACAGGTACTCTTTAAGCTTGTGTTTTGAGAAATACAGCAAGAAAAATCCAAGCTGAACTGAGCTGGCAGAAGACTGAGTTCAGCAGAATCAGAAATTAATTGTCTTCTGTTAAGGTCACACAGGGATTGCAGTGGTGAGAGCAGGCATTGTTCTCTTCATGAAACCATGGAAGGAAGAAAACAAGATAAGAACGAGGAGTGTGCAATCACCCTGGCTTTGTGAAAAGACATGGTGCTGGGGTCTGCCAGGCACAGAGGCTTCTCTCTCCCATGGCAAGTGACAGGCTCAGCATGTCCCTTTCACAGGGATTCGGGCCATTAAAAGATCCTTCTGCCTTTAACGTGCTGTGGGTGTAATGAAAAGCAATGGATATTTTAAGGTTTCACAAGGGCTATTTCAACAAAGAGGAGTCACAGACTCCATCCTCATTACCACCAGGCTGCCATCCTCTCTTTCATCTCCCTCACCAAGCAGCTCTCAGAAGTGTTCACACATAGTTAGAGTCATCAAAAGCAGGTCAGTTGCTCAAAGGCTTCCTCCAGCCATGTTCAGCTGTTATGGCTTAAATTAAATGGATAATAAAATGGTCTCTCTTTTATTAAAGTGCTATAATCATCGTGGCTGCCATCCCTCACCATGGTGTAAGTGGTAATAAGTTGATGCATGTCACCATTTCTGATGGCTGTCAGAACTGAAAAGCAAAATAAAACTCCCAATTATTCTTCAAATGGAAGGATAACCCCTTTTCCAGGGTAGAGACACGAAGGATTAATTTTCTTCTCTATTCTGTCAAGCCATATTGCAGGTTTATTTAATGCATTATACACAGTGCATTAGATTTCAGAATTCACAAAGGTGGTTATGAGTTATGTGAAAATTTAAGGTAAAAAATATGAGGCTCCTGTGAAGCCACTGGCAAAACTTAACACAGAATTTCACTCTTAGTCTTTCTCTTAAGCTGTTGCAAAGATTTTCATCTGGTAATTGTGCCTGTGGGTTGGCTGGGACTCATGCTGCAAACATGACTCCTGCTCTTGCACTAAACTTTCAGAAGCAGCACACATCAATGGCACCAACAACCCTAGAGCACATTATCTTCTGACCCTTACAAATATGATCTATGTGACTGCTGTGGGCCTTTCCAGCTCTCTAGGAAGATACTGGTTTGGGTTCCCTTTTGAGGAAATCATTACTTAAAATCCTTCAATGCAGAATTGTTCTAAGAGCCACCAAGGCAAGGAGCTGCACTGTGAGGTCTTAGCCTTGGCTGCCCTGGTCTGAGCCTGGGCTCCCCTAGTGCAGCTCCACAGGCTGCAGAGTCAGGCATGGGGCTCTTGGCTCATGCCACTGCCTCAGAAGCAAGGCTCTCCCTTGGAACAGCACAGGTTTGTGGCCTGGAAGGACTGGGCAGGGATGCAGGTACGTGGAGGATGCTCAAAGGACAGTGGGGGATGCCATTCCAGCCTGCCTGTTGCTCTCGAGGGCTGACAGAGCTAAGGACCATGCTTTGGCTTTAGCAAAAGGATCATTTTCACCTCCAATCCTGCAATCAGTGCAGCTCATGTATTTCATCTCCTGTTGCTGCAACATGCACAAGACTGTTTCCATGGCTAGAACAGAAAGAACAGGCTTTTCCCTGCAGATAGCGAGGCCTCAGCGCTCCCACTGGGACACACCAAAGAGATGGATGAGATGGATGGATTGACTGTGCAAGATCCCAGCTCCCAGGGGCAGCAATCAGAGCTGCTGTTAGCTGTAACAAACGAGCCAAGCAAACCGAGAAACACACCAACTCCGTGATTGTGGAGAAATATTTACAGTAAAAGAGACAAAACTAAGGGATGGAGATGAAGTGATGAGGGAATGTGACCAAGTGCCCTTTGACAGAGGGTGTTAGACTGAAACTCAGGACTGGAAAACAGAGATTCAGGAAAACAGGAAAGCAGGAAAACACTGTCAGTGACTGCAGCCTTCCAGGACAACCACAGTTCAGATATTGTGACTTGTACGGGTTTGTATAAAACCCCTGAGATTATTTTCAGCTGAGTGCTAATGAGACACTGGGGTTGCAGGAGACTGCACAGTGTCCCTTTGAGCTTTCATCTTGTCTGAATTTTTAGGTTAGAGATAGAAACTGACCTGTTCAGATCCCGATGTATGATGGGCTGTGTGAGATTGTGGAGGTACTCCATGCCTTTGGCCACATCTACAGCAATGATTAATTTAGACTGCAGATCAAGAATTCTGTATTTTGTAAAAAAATAAAAGATTACTTGAAGTTAATAGACAGTTGAAAATTATTCTGATCTGTAAATCATGCAACATTTAAAACTGTTTTACATACAAAATAATGTTACATAATCTATGTAAAGTAAATCTATATACTGTAAAATAATGACAATAACAAGTTTGTGAAGACTTATCAGTTTACCTTGTACACCCAATAAACTGAACCAAAGCTCAACATTTTCTAGGGTGTTCCTTTCTCTGTTGTCCTATGCTGAAATGACTATTTACATCAGCTTAGACTCACTGCTCTTCCAAATTCTGTAAGCACACCCGCTGGTGAATGAAGGCAATACCTCTTCTGCTCATGGAGCAGGGAGAAGAGTGATCCCCCAGAGATGTACTGGGTGACAATGGCAAACTGGCTGGGGTCATCCAGGCAGGCTCCCACGAACTGGATGACACAGGGATGGTTCAGGCGGCAGAGAATGGAAACCTCACGGCAGAACATGTCCACGTCAGACTTGGAGCAGTAGGTGTTGGCTCGGTAACTTAGAATTGACACCAGAGGAAGCAGAAGGCAAAGGTATCATAAAATATGGGCTTTTGAAATGCTTCAAACTAGGTGATTGAGCAAGCAGGATGGAAAAGCCTGACAAACTTACCGTTTGATTGCAACAATTTTATTTCTACATCGTCCCTTATAGACTTTTCCAAAAGACCCTAAAATAGTTTAAAATAAATAAGCTCAAATATGTTTGTTATGAACATCAAACATTTAAAGTGAATGCACTTTCACTTCTGGTACCTGAGCCAATAATCTCGTGGAACTCTATCTCAGAGAGCTGCAGGTGGAAGTGTGATGGCAAACCAGCACGGAGGAGGAGCACATCGGCCTTTTCTGCAAGAGAAACACCCATCCCGTTTGTGAAACACGGCCGGGGAAGGACCAAGCATAAAAGCACTGGACTTCAGAACTCTTGCACTGGGAAAGCTGATTTTTCCCTGTAAATTGACTGCTAATCCTGCTCCCTGCTACAGCAAAGCCCAGTGACAGACACATCCTTGCAATGCCACAGGGCACTCCTGGCTTTAGCACCTGCCAGCCATCAGCACTGTCCCAAACTCTATCTGTAGCAGGGGATGGTAGTGCAGAATTCCTTACATGGAGAATTCATCCCTTCTTTCTCTGTAGCCAGTGCTCTTTGCTGCTGCTGGGGATGCTATTCCAGAGCTGGCTCTTGGTGACATGTGGAATCTAAACTTTGCAACTGAATTTAGTTGTCAAATGTCTCTATCTTATTGATCTTTTTAGTTTATTGTTATAAAGTTTATCAGAATATTTCTAAACACAGCATTTTGATGCTGCTATGTAAAGGATGTAAGGATTTTATTATATTCAGAGTGAACATTTAAAGTGGAAAATTGAAAGTACCACAAAAAAAAAAAAAAAAGAGGAACTATCTTAAAAGACCCTAAAATATTTATCTGAATGTTTCAGCTGTATTTGTTCCAGAGCAACACAAACTATTAATTATTTTTTGACATATAATTTTTCTTATAAGGATAATTCAGGCATTCTATGGTGTGATTTAAAGGATACTTATTTGCATTCATGGAGAAATGGGTATTTAATTAGTGATATTTCTTTTTTCACATCACAGCCTTTCCTCAAAAAAATAAAAAGAAATATATATTTTTTAAAGTGAATGAAAACAAGGCGAATACAGGAATTGTCATTATACTGAGTAACAAAGCTAAGTATATTGTTTCCTAAAATTATCCCAGGGAAATAGAACAATGTACCATAAAAAGTCCAGGAATAATGAATCCTGTGCAGGATGTTCAGGCTGACAAACACATTGGATCAAAGGACCACAAAAGTTCACGTTTTCCCTTGCCATTGCAAATACCTTTTGTCATGCTTTTAATCTTCCCGAGGGGGGATGGCACTGACACGTAGGAACCATCTGAAATAAAGAACAGAGTGAAATTATGGAGTTCAATGACAACATAAGTGATGGTGCTGATAAATCAATGAGTCAATGATGCCAGAAAGAATTAATAATAAAGGGTGAGAATCCAGATAAACACACCAACACATCTGATGGGAGTGGTTTGGGCTGGGATACAGTTCATTTTCCTCACTGTACCAGGCACAGCAGACTGGGGTGTTGTATGGCTGCAGCCTTGAAAGGAATCTGTGTATGGCCAGCAAATGGTGAGTCCCATGACTGTGATTTTATTTGTGCCAGACAGGACTGACCCAAAGCTCTCTGACATGGGTGGAGTACTTCCAGAGATTTCAGCAGCCTTTGGATCAGGCCCCTTGAATAAAATGATTGCTCAGCCCATACCTCCTCCAGGCTGGGAGTATTCATTGCAGGGGGATTCATCCTGAGGTCTCTTGTAATGCTTCAGGAGGGTCACAATTGCATCGTGACCTAGGAAAGAAAGAGAAGTACAAGGATTTGCAGGTAACTCAAAAGACTTAAAAAAAAATTAATTTATACAAAATCAGGGGATTTAAAAGAATATGTAAAACATGACTATAAAATGTGCAAAGACATGGTGATGCCAATCTAAACCTACTGTAATTCTAAATTGTACAAATAAGGGGAATTTCTGCCAGTAAGAAGAAGCATGTTATTTTCTTGAGTCCACCTACTCCTAAAATGCAAGATATGGCAAAGAAAAACCCTGCTGCAGAAATACTGCAGTGGAAGTTGACAATAGTCTTCAGTGAACTCTTTCTTGAGTTTGTGCTGGATTAAACTAATGTTCAACAGAGATCTGAGATGACAAACTGAAGGGCTGGTGTTTATAACCCTTTGTGCCAGTGCCTGGGGAGCAGGTGGTGGGAGCTCTGTCTGCAGGCATTGGCAGGTTATTTTGCAGTGTTATCTCCTTCCCAAGCTGCCCTCTCCTTCCTGCACAGCTTCTGTGGGTTTTGTAGCAGAAACCAGAAAATTGAAATACCTTTCTCATAAGCCCACATCAAACAGGTCTGCTCATCCTTTTCTCCACTGGACCTGCTGGGATCACAAGCTACAAGATTCATATCAGCTCCGTTATCCAGCAAGAACTGCACAAGGCGAATGTGGCCATGGTAGCAAGCACAGTGCAATCCTGCAACATCAGAGAAGTGTGAGGAGCACAGCTGTCAGAACATGGCAACGGGACTGCAGCAACAACTGTAAAGTGCAAACTGATCTCCTCGATAAATAAATATGTTGTCAAAAAAATACCTGAGGCAAGAGGTGAAAATGAAACATTAAGGCTGCAAAAACCCATCTATTGCCTCTGCACAATGTGCCACCACTTGCTTTGCCACCTGCAAACCACATTTAACGACTCTGTATGTGAGAAAAAGCAAGTGGAAACAAAGGCAGCTCTGTGTAGTGGGGACAGGAAGGTGTGCAGCCCTTCAGACACTACATTCCAGAAGCCTACCTCTTTGCAGAATAATTTCTAACACTACTTAGAAGCCTTAATACGGGAGGAACAGTTTACACCAGGTTTTGTTACTCATATACACCCTAATGAGCCTGATACATCCTCACTGAAGTCTTATCACTTCTATGCCTCCAGTAAAAATATTTCAGGAAAGCTGTGCTCTGTCTGAAAAGTACTCAGGTGCTGGAAATCCTGGTGGTGTATGGCTTCCCAATATTTTGGTGCCGGTATATGCCCTCATACACAGTAAGTACAGTGATGTTACCTGTGTGCCCATCTCTCCCCTGATGATTGATGCTTACAACATTCTGGTCAAGAAGAAACTTGACAAGTTCTATGTTCTTTCCATAGGTGCAAGCGCTGCAGAAGTAAAGGGAGTGGTGAGTGCTATAGTCCATAAAAGAGGTACTTTGGGTAACCAAAAAAGAATTACAAAGAGATTAAAATGCAGTAATAAAGGATCATTAGAAATGTGCAAATGCATGATTAATCCACCAGAGCATACAAACTTTTATTGTTTCAGAAACATTCTAGTTATTGCTGAATCACCTAATTTTGCACAGTTGTGCAAACCCTCTGTGTTGCAAAGTGCCTCTTAAGTAGCCCTTTACAAAATTCCAGCATGCCAACCAATCTGTGTTCTGCCACCTGGTTTCTCGTTCAGAGTACCTGGCTCCAGCAGACATGCAGGTGGAACAAGCTCTGATCCCAGCTCCCAAACTGGACAAGGAGAGGAACCATTGTCCAGCCAGGTGTTGGTGAACCTGATTTTCACTGCCTGGTTCTGCCTCTTGCTTCATGCCCTGTCACGTATCTCACGACACAAACTCACCCTCCCTGTGTAGCTCCCTGCTTGCTCTGTCCCTCACCTGGCTGCTGGGGAGACATTTGTGATTTTGGGTGTTGTGAGACATTTGTGATTTTGGGTGTTGTGAGACATTTGTGATTTTGGGTGTTGTGAGACATTTGTGATTTTGGGTGTTGTGAGACATTTGTAATTCTGGGTGTTGTGCTGCTTACATGCGTGTAAGTGGAGCTCTACTGACAATGGCATTTGAACACCTCACCTGTGGAAAGCTGTTTCACTGAATATATTTTCTTTAGTGAGACTTTCTGTTCCTGAGAGCTGAATTATTTCCTTGACAACTTCAAACTTCCCATTGTAACAGGCGCTGAAGAGGAAGCCAGTATAGAGGTGTTAGCAAAACCAGCCTTCCCAAGAGCCCCAAACCTGTCCAGCAGCTGCTCCAGGGCACTCACAGGTGTAGAGGTGTGTCTCCATAGATATTCACCACATGGGGCTGCACCTCGAAGCTGCTCTGCAGTAAGAACTTCACAATATCATGGTGCCCAAATCGAGAGCAGAAGTGCAGAGGCACGTGATCTTCGTTGTCCTGAGCATTCACTGCCGGTTGACCCAGAAAAAGACCACAGAAAAGATTTTATCCTTAACACAGCACGTCTGGGATTGTTTGGGATATTTAGTAGAATTTTATGTGTTGTGTCTATGCATTTTGAAACCACCTGGAAAAAATATTTGTGGACTTATTTGTTTAAAATTGAAATTTCTGTGATCTTTTGGATATCAAACCCACATTGCTCTGTGCCACCTGCAGTGCACTGTCAAGGTGATTTTCTGAACTTGGGGCATGACTACTTTCTTCCAGCTACAAACTTATTGAGTCTTTTGACAAAGCTTTCCATGAAGGAATTGTGAGTAATAAATGACCCTTAGAAAGAGAAATTTTGAAGCAAAAGTAAGATAATAACAACATCAACAGAACTGGGAACATCCAGGCAGCACAGAACTGCTGGCATCTACCAGTAGTAGCCAAATATTCCAAGGGCAGTTGCATAGAGTGTCCCTGGGGGATCCTTGCCCTGCAGATGGGAATGCTGGAGGCTGCCAGCTGTCATGGAGCACATCCATGCCAGGGAGCCTTCTGCCTGCTCATGGGACGGGCAATCACACAGCTGTGGGCTGACTAGTGAGTCACATTGTTTTAAAAGAAACAGTTCAAGTTTGTGACCCCAATTACTGGTCTGCACTGAACGGTGCCAAATTTATTCCGGTTCTTTCTCCAGTTCCTTTCATTCCTGGGCACTAAAGACTTTTCCTCTGCTGCTGCATTTACAGCAAGTTTCAAAGTGTGCTACTTTAAGAGCAAAAGGCTTCCCGCTTCCAGTCTCCCTTTTCTTTTTTTCTGTGCTGAAGATTTTGAGTTTAAAGAAAAGGACCTGAAATGGTGCCCCAGATTCTTTTCTTTTAGAGTAAACTCTCTAACAGAGGGCAAACCTCCCACTGCCTTGTCATGATGAGAGAACGTCTCTTTTTTCCCCCTTTATTATAATTATATCAGCCCAGTGCACACACATGGAGGCTGAAACACCCTGAGCTCACTACTGAAAACAGCACACACAGACCTGACTGTGCTGATTCCCTCCATGCTTTTTTACTGCAGGAGGAGGATGTGTGATTGAAGGCAGGACTCACAGAGAAAATGGTAAATTGATGTACTAACGAGCAGTATGTTTCCAAGCAATGTACTGATACTTCCCAAAAAACATTTCTGTCTCTTACTCTGAGGATAAGAAATTAATTTTTAAATAATTTGGAATTTGCTCAGTATTTCACAGAATTGTAGAATGGCCTAGGTTAGGAGGTCTGATCTTTAAGGTCCTTCTCTGAGGGCAAGGACACCTTCCACTCTCCCAGGTTGCTCCAAGCCCCCATGTCCAGCCTGGCCTTGGACACCTCCAGGGATCCAGGGGCAGCAACAGCTGCTCTGGGCACCCTGTGCCAGGGCCTGCCCACCCTCACAGGGAAGGATTTTTTCCTGGTGTTTAATCTAATCCTGCCCTCTGTCATTGTGAAGCCATTCCCTCATCCTGGCACTCCAGGCCCTTGTAAATAGTCTCTCTCCATCCTTCTTTAAGGCTCCCTTCAGCTACAGGTAAGAATCTCTGCATTGATAATCACAACATGTCTAAAATGCGACCTCTAAATTATAACATTGTATGCCTTTGTGGGTGTGCCAGCAGTGTGCAGGGGCACACCTGTGACACAGGTGTCACAGCAGTGGAGGAGAAAGGCTGGAGTGTGGCACAGTTTGTGCATTCAGCATGACTGAAGCAGCAAAAGGAGAGGGAACGGAGCAAGAACAAGAACCCAGCAGAACCACCAGCTGCACACTGACATTAGCCACAGGAGAAAATATTTTAAATATTATATTAATGCAGAATATAAGCAATGAAGTGCAATGTCCCAGCTTGAGCGACATCACTGTGAGACCACCTGGACTAAGAACTCACTCAATGCCCAAAGTGTGCTGAGAGGCTTTTGTGCAGCCTATCCAGTCTTCACACAGGAAATTTCTCAGACAGAAAATGGCCCACAGTGAAGAGTGGGAAGTTTGTGGAGCATAATAAATCATGTGCTAAAAAATCCCCTTTTCTGTGGAATTTTGACTTCCATATGAATTATTTTAAATTACTTGCTGCACAATTTTGACTTAAAATTGTTCTCCTGTACCTCATTCACTAGTTCTCTGCGCATTTGAGTCACTTTGACTACAGATCTCCACCACATGGCCACATGTTCCCTGCCTGGATCAATGTCTAAAAAATAAGCCACCTCTGTATATTCATCTTAATTTTGTTTTCTGCCCCTGTTTTTCACCTCTAACTTATTACTGAAAATAGAGTAAACGTGAGATGACAAACCAGCATACTTAACCAAGGAAAGCTTTCCTACTGCTGTTTTCCTGTTTCAGCTGCCCAAAGATGATATACAGACCCACACACAAAAAGTATGTGTTAGGAAGCTAAGACTCTGTCTGGAAAACGCAGTGTTAAAGATGATTTTTAAATATCTTTTCTTACCATCAGCTTTGCTTCCCTCTTCCATCAAAAGCTTTGTGATGTTGAGAAAGCCTTTGGCAGCAGCCAGGTGGAGAGGTCTGTCCCCAACTTCACCACTCGCATTCACGTCAGCTCCAAACTTCAGTAACAGGTGGGTTACCTAAATATTTAATTAGGGTTAATTAAAATATCATATGAAAATAGAACTTTGAGAAAACCAGATGCAATAGTGCATTGGGTAATACTATATGTGAGCATCTCTGTACAGAGTTAAAACAGGGAGAGGAGACTCCATAGAAAACTCATTTTCAAGTTACATGTCTATAAAAATATTAAAATTCTCCAAAGCAAGCACACATTCATTCTGAAAAACATTCTCTGTGGTGAATGGACACCAGACCAATCAGCATAACAGAGGAACAGCCCAGAGTGCCCCCCAGGCAGAGCTGTGCCTGCCCCAGTCACCTGCTCGTGGCCGCAGTAGGCAGCGATGTGCAGCGGCGTGAAGAACACGGCGTCCTGCACATTCACATAGGCCCCGTGCTGCAGGAGAATGTCCACAGCCTGCAAGGAAACCAGCAGCAATGCCCACCACAAGCACTGTGCATGTATTGCATGTGCTCAGATGGTAAAACAGGACTTTGAGACCTCATGCCTCCAGTCTAAAAAATGTCAAACAGCCCCAAACAAACGGGTTATAAAGGTGCAGAGCTGGGTACAGCATGTAAAAGTGATTAACTTACAGTACTTGAACTGAACACTGAATGTCACTGATGCTTTATAAATGAGCCTGAAAATCGGTGTGCCACTAAAAAAAACTGATTTACGAAGTAAGAGGCACAGAAATGGCTGTCTGGATATTCTCAGAACAACCTTTAATTTTCTTCTAGCCATTATGAACAAAGACCTGTAAACATATCAGAGTTTTCAGAAGTGAAAAAGTCACACAAAATGAAAGATCCTTTTAAATTTAAATGTGTGAAGGTAAATCCTCAAACATGGAAAGATTTCTTTGTATTTTAGAACATAAGAGCTCTTTGGTGTCAGTAAATAATCCTAAGTGCTTTCTTTCAAATTTCTACTTTTTTTGGTCCTTCAGGAGGCCCATGTTTTTTTGAAAGCTATGAACTCTCAAGAAATGCCTTGCTGCACAGCTGCCAAATAGAAGCCTGAATGAAACCACTTTGGGTTCCACACTGAAGCCTGAGGGGGTTTCTGAAGCACGAGGGAGTCCTTGGGCACACGGAGGGCTTGGGCTGGGGATTACTGCAGAAGTTCTGCATCAGTTTGGTGAGTGCAAAGTTTTGAATGTCATGATGATGAAAGACACTGGACCATGAGTCACGACAGGGTGAAGAGCTGGGATTGAAGGGCTACCAAGGATGGGGCAGGGGCCAGCTCCTGCACTGTGCTGCTCACACAGGTGCCTGCCCATGGAGAGCCCCTGCAGGAGGGCAGCCAGTGCCAGTGTCACTATGCATGTCTGTCACCTGCTCCCGTGGCTGAGACCCCCAAATCATGTCAAATGTGCAACAACAAGGAGAGCCAGTTCAACCCATGCAACTCTCGAGTGCTCAGAGAACACAAACTCTCCCCAAGCAACATCAGTGTACAGGGATTGTTTCTTTACACAATTTCAATCACACTTTTTTCATATGAAGGCCTGAAGATATTTTCTGCATAAAGTCCGTGCCCTGACATACGTTAATGTATAAATTTTCCATTAGTTTTAACCATTTTTCTATGGCATCAGCTATGATTTCCCCTGGAGGCAGCACTGCAGGGCCAGGTCTGATTATTGCCAGGTGTGAGGGTTCTGCATCCCCCCCTGGAATGCCCTCAGTGCTGCATCACTCTCGTTGTGATCCCCTCGCCTCCTTTACAGACAGTCAGAATTTCCCTTGCTAAATGTCACGTGTGTTGACATCCTTTTGCTGCTGATCTCAAAAAAGCATTTGACTACATAACAAAAATCTGAAGAAAGATTCCCTGAGATCTTTCTGCTGGCTGTTCTACCAGCTCAGCAACAGGCACTCAGGGGATGGGTGGGAATGAGCTCAGGTGCTAAATAAAGAACACATTCCATTACTTAGTTAACACAGCCGATGCCCTCCACTGTGTTTCCCGTGTCTGGCCAATTTTCAATATTTGGTGGGCCAGAGGTGGGAGCATAGAGCCAGCCAGCCAGGGATTTAATGGTTTGGTGGCTTTCAAATGATTAGTCTAAGACATTTTCCAGCAAACTACCATGATAAAACTGGAGTTGTAGCTGCTGTCTCTGAAAAGAGATGTTTGGGCCTGTAGCTTTTACACTAATATGACTGAAACGTCTTTGGATCAGCCTGATTTTAATTTAGCCATGAACTGTGAGGCTGCAACACATTCAGGGATGTGACCATAACTCCATATTCTCCTCAAACTCTTTGGGTGCTGGAATTCAAAATTTAGATTAATCTAGAAGCTTTCAAGGTGGATCTTCAAGGTGAAAAAACTGTGTTGAGTGATGTGGATCCATCCCTGATGATGAACAAAAAACTAGATGGGTTTTGACACATTTTCCAGGCTGTAGCAATGGCAGCCGTGCTTGCTGCTTTGTGATCCCCTGATAAATAGAATTTTGTGCACTGTACTAAGCAAACTCCACTCAAGTGTAAATGATGAGAGGGGTACAGAGACAGGCTTGATAGTTTCTTAGACAAGATATCTTTCTAGGAAAGAAAAAAAGGAGTCTTAGAAAGCACTGAAAGCTGTCATAGGCATCACAAGTAGGAGGCTATGCTGGAGGGATGTGCAAGGATTGAAATACTTCAGAAACTAAGGAGGAAAAAAAAAAAAAATTTTTATCCTCAGGAGACTGACGGTGAGTGAAGGTGAAGCTTGTAACCCAGGGGACGTTCCCAAGCTGCAGAGAAAGCAGCTGTGGGCTGGTCTAAGGCAGACAGCAGCATCCCAGTGGGGTTCACACCAGCACAGCCTGGAGAATGAGGGGAACTAATGCTTCCCTTCTCCTTGTACAACCAAATGTTATTTCAAAACAACACTTTAAACAACTTGCATAACAGTCTTACTTTGAAATTTTTCTTAAAATTCTCTTACAAAAGGTTTATTCAGAAGTTTTTTGAACACCCAAGTCAACGATCTTCACTTCAAAGACAATTAATTAAGCCACTCTGAAGGTTAGAAGGAGCCAACAAAAACCCCACAAGACAGACATAAGGACTTTGTCTTTTGGAAAAGGGCAAGGGATAAAAACTCATCCTTATAAGGGGGTTTGAAAAAATTATTCCATGTTCACATGTATATTAATGGAATTGTGGACAAAACAGGGTGCTTTATCGTAGCCATGATATTTTATGAAAAATCCTATTCCCAGGATTTTTCATAAAATATCATGGCTACACTTTATCTGGCAGAGGAACTTCTAAGCTGACTGAAAATTTCACAGCTATGTAAAGAAGGAAGGCAAGAACTTGGACAATAAATCCTTGGCTCCCAGAGCAGCAGATGAACCAAGTGAGTTTATATATACAGAGTCCCACTCCATTTGTGGAGGTGCTTCTGATACAGAGCTGATCATTCCCAAGGAAGAAATAAGAAACTTTTCAATATTACTAACAGTTTATTTCTTTTTGAGTTAATATTGTTGGGTTGTGAACACTCTAAACTTGCCCATAACCTCAGCAGGAGCTCAGGATGTGGGAGCAACAGCAGGTCTGCCTTTGGCATTTACAGCAGAAGGCCCAGATGTTTTAGAAATTATTTGAACCCCCAGAGTGCTCAGAGAAGACCTCTTTGTACTGTCCACAGAGGAGACATTAAATACCTGTGAATGAGACCATCCCAGAGTCAGGGCTCAGGTTAACAGCTGCACCATCATTCTGCACAGAACTACCAGAATCAAAGAATCATCAAGGCTGGAAAAGAGCTCCAGGACCTATCAAGTCCAACCTTTGACTTGCGTCCTTTTGTGCGTGTTTGCTCAGTGTAAAAATATATGCACAGATATGATTTTCCCAAAATGCAGAAAAAATTAAACCAGTTCTGGATTTTGTTTTGAAAGACAGCAACGCCAAACAGAATGACCAGCCAATATCAGCACATACCTTGTGGTGGCCGGCGATGGTGGCGACGTGCAGGGCGGTCAGCGCCCCGTACCCGACCTGCTGGATGTCAGCCCCGCCGTGCAGCAGCGCTGTCAGCAGCTCTGCGTTGTCCTGGAAGCCAGGGATTAACCCTCATCATTCCTGGGACAGGCTCTCACAGCTGAAGGGAGCCCACCAGCCCTGGCTCCCCAGCTGTGGCATGGCTGGCTGTGATGGAGAGGGACCAGCGTGCTCCAGGGGCTCAGAGTGCCACAGGAGGCTGTCCCAGCACCAGGCCTCTCTCTTTTGCTATACTGAGGCCTGGGTGTTTAAAAAGTCTCTATCCTGATTTTATGGGGACACTGGACAACTCCTCTGTCTGGAGTTGCACTGGATGTCTCCATCAGCCATTCCAAAGCAATATCCTACCCCATGGATGACCTGCAAAAGCACATGCTGATTCCTGTGCATGGGCTCTTTATGGGGCATTTTCCTATGTACCACAGATGTGAATGTTGTATTTTCACCACAAATAATGACTAGAGAGCTCATCTAGACAGTTCAGACAAATCAGTTGCTCAGTTCTGATTTCCTGTCATCAATTCTATTCAAAATAATTTACCTTATAAGCTGCCAAGTGCAGAGCTGTAAATCCATTTCTCGTTAGCCTGGATGGGCGCAGCCCTTTCAGCATGAGAGTTCTGATGTGGGATTTGTTGCCTTTAGAGAGAAAAGTGGAAAAAAAGACAGTTACAAGAAAGAACATGCAGATGAGGTCAGAAGCTCCTGCATGAGTTTGAAAGCAGAGAAATAGATATCTTGACTGCTGACCTGAGGCAAGTAATAAAATATATATTTTGAAACTTCAAAATGATGAGGTTGATGGAAATATCTCATTGGCCAGGACAACTGCAGGTCTGGCCACATACCAGCTCACTGTTTGTTCATACTTTAATGAGGATTTGGTAAGGGTAGCTGAGAAGCTAACTCCTCCTTTAATATCCAGAGCATGCTGCAGAGAGCTCCATGAACCAGAAGGTGCTTGTGGAACCTCTGGCTCCTCAGTCACTGAGCTTCTTTGCCATCTCAGAACTGGAGCACTGCTCTCCCTACACAGGGCATCCTCACAAGGACAGTCATTTTGGGCAGTGCTAATGTGGGTCCATTAACGTGGCCCAGGCCAGGAGCTTTGCTCTGACCTTTCTGACGCACAGTGAATAAATACATAAATTCAATAGATTCATCTGCCTTTTGAATACTTGTGACAGTATTCAAAGGACAATGTCAGATCTAGTAGCTGTTTGCCCTTCTCTAAGTGTTCACAGAACTAACGATAAATGTGTGTTTTCCTAAACTTCCTCTCAGCTACCCCAACTGCGCTGATGTTCCCATGTATTGGTGCCATCTTTGGATAGGATCTTGCACTCAAAAATGACAAGTAAAGATCCACTCATTTTTCAGTAGTGCAGGATCAGGTTGTTCCTCATGGTGAACATCTAAGTAAGATTGATAAAATCATCTATGCATGTCATTAGTCAGTACTTTGCAGAGCTGAAACCTCAGGGTATAAGTCTCTTTGCCTCTCTCAGCCAATTTCTGCCAAAAATTGTATAACAAGAGCAAAGCAAGTGCATGAACTAATGACTTTTTTGTGGATAACAGAGCAGCTGTGTGGATCCAAGTGGAAAATCCCACCATTAGTACGTCTGTATGAGCATCCCTGAACACATCTTGCTCTCTTCCCTTGTGTATTCTGATGTGCTATCCAAAAAAGCCCTATCAGCTGATGTTTGTCACTAGAGCTTTTCAGTTATTCTTCTTTTAATCAATGTGAAATAAAATACAGGTATTTTCATTACAGTAAAAAAGTTGGTGGTGTAAGTATGGCAAAGAGCTGCTACAACAAGGACCCTGTCCTGGAGCCTGAGCCAGGACAGAATCCAGAGATGTGGAGCCAGAAATGCTCTGTGATGGGTTTGGATTAATGAATGCACATAGAAGCAATTCAGGATGAGCTGAACACCTGCAGTAAATAATGCTGCATCATGCACAGAGCCTTGGTCAGACTGAAGGATCAGCTGCTGTGGGCTCTCTGTGGCTCCATGCAAACCTCTGGCAAGCTCGGGGCGATGCTGAGAGCTGCTGCTCCAGCTGAGAAGTTCCCTGAGAGCTCAGACCTGCTGCCAGCCAGAACAAACCCGTGCCCTGCTGCAGACACCTACCCCCACACACACAGCACAGGTGCAGCAGTGAGAGCCCATTCTCCGTGCGGTAATTCAGGTTGACTTTGCAGAAGGCTTCATCAGAGCTGAAAAAGGGATTTTACAGATGATTACTTCTTTCATCTTCCAGCACAGCTTCTTGCATGTGGGAAACATTTAAAAGAGAAATCTCAATTTAATTTTTTTGAGACACAAGGCTGAATTTATACCCAGTTTACAGTCTGTTAATCTAGAAATACTTTACTACTATCGGGTAGAGTGGTCCAGATTTATCGTTTTCTGAGAAATCTGGCTATGCAATCACAATATGTACATCCTAAACTTATCTAAATTAGGGGAAATAAAAGGAAAGGCTCTTTAAAAATATAAACAATCCATATAAACTCAGCGTCTCTATTAATGCAATAATAACTACGATGTATTTTTAAAATACCTGTACTGATTTTAAAATGGTGAGTAGGACATGCATAGAACAGGGGCCATCTTGCTAAATGAAAAGGACAACCAGGAAAAGCCTATCAAAAAGTGAGTTTATTCTCCCCAGAGGAAATCACAGGGACAGTGGTCACTGTGCTTGCTTACAGGTTGTTAAATGAGACAGTACTTGGACATTTTAGCTTTTGTCAGCGAGCCTTGTGACTTTCCTTCAGCACAGACTGATTTGTTAGTGATCCATCAGACACTGTAAGTAATTACATATGTTGGAAATGAAATAGACCTACAGTTAATATTGCTTTGGAGAATCTCAATTTTGGCCTGCCCACAGAAGTTTCCATTCAGTATCAGCACACCCATGACCCTGAGTTTGCAGAACACTTGGATTTGTGTAACTATAAACCCACCCTGAGGGAGGAGCAACCATTACACATATTTAACAAGGTTGCAATAAAAAAAAAAAAGTTTCAATACTTTTCTCAACTGATTTCCCATCTGTGAGCTGGGAGTTTGCTGCACTGGAGCCTTGCAGGTAATGAACATGTCTGTGTTACTCAGCTGGATAAGCCTGAGTGTGAGCATGTGCTATCCTGAGAAAACCAGTACCGTCCCAACTTTGAATCCACTGCTTTTGTGTCTGCTTGCAGTGGTGCACTTCAGCAATATTCCTGGCTGCAGAAGCACATCAGCAAAACTGAAAAGCGCACAGCAAAATCAGGCACTGCGCTAGAGCTAATTATTTCACAAAAGTATATAGGTGTTTTTTGTAAAATATTGGCATTAATAATCAGCAGCCACTAATTTTGGTACTCTGCTGTGGGGCTCTGCCCAGCACTGTGATGCCATATTCCCAAAAATAGACATAAGGAACATGCATTCTACACAGGAGAAACTCTGTCCACATAAACCACCTGAAACTGCAAATACTGTTTGATTACAAGCAGTCATTTTAAAGAAATCAATAAACAGATTCACAGAATATTTTACCTGAAAACATGCTTTAACTCTGCCAGCTCCTTTTCCTTGATTTGCATGTCGTCCTCCAACCGCTCCGTGACTGTGGCATAGGATTCACTCACTTTCTTCTTCCATTCATCTACAACAAAAACTCCAAACTGATAAAACACTTCAAAGCACAGAAATAATAATGTCGCAGTAACCAAAACACTTGATTTTTAAACACCCAATTGTACAATTTCATATATATTTCTATTAAGGTTTAAAATATTACAGCTATTAAACTGTTCCTGCTGCAGCCAATACAGAAACACATACAAGGATTTCAGAGATAGTGCATACATATTTTAATATTAAATAATATTCAAGAGAAAACTTAAAAGTTCAGGTTACATTTGTTAGCTCTTTTTTCCTCAACAGACACACAGAAGAAAAAGGTTAGAGATTTAAAGGTTTTTCTCATGAAGTATGAGTTAAATCAACATAGTATACAAGTTATTATGATCTTATATAATTGCTCAAATAAATTTAGTTTAGTAGCTTTTTTGGCTTTTTTATCTTCTTTCACAGCCTGTGTCTGGGTTAAGTCAAGAACAATACCTGAGCCTTGAACTCAAGAGTAAACCAGGAATGAGTTATCTCCTGAAATACCATTTGCTCCTTGCTGATGGATGGATGGCACACTGCCTGTAAAAAAGTGACATTAGTTACCCGTGCAAGTCTGGGTTGGTCTAGATTTATAATTTCCCATTTGTCCAATTTATCTTCTTTGTTTCAGCAAAGTTCTTGCAGTAATATGATTCCCTGTTCAGGGGCAGTGACAGTCCTGCTGAAAAATACTTGTGATAGTCTCTGGCTAAAAATAAACATTGTGCCAAGAGGAATGTCATGCAACAATAGCATGGAGCGAAACAGCCTGTGCTGTCCACTGGGCTAAAGCCATAGAAACACCCACTCAGCTTGCTTAAAAATCTCCAGTTCGTTCCCACACAAACACTTGTCTCCATCTGTTGAACACTTTACAACTAGTGGGAAATAAATTTGGCAACTTGCTAGTGATTTTGTAGAGAAAAGGGAATTTGAGCACCTGAATCCCAGGTGTTCTGTGAGGATCCCCAAGGAGTGCAGGGGGTTCCCAGCTCAGAGAGGCCAGGGATGATTGCCACTCACAACCCCCTGCCACAGGGGGTGGCACTGGGAGCATCTGGGTATGGCACTTAGGAAGGGCAATATGTAATTCAAAGTGAAATGCAAATATACACACATAAATATTTATATTTATATATTTATGTATTTAAAGTGTGGTGATTGACCTTGGCAGCTGTTCTGTGTGTGAGTTCTCATCTCAGTGAAGGATTTCAGGCAAGCAGACAAGTTAATAGAACACACATCTCTAAAACCTCCCACACGTTGCAGCCCACTGTAACAACCTCGCTGCCTCGGCAGCTCCTGGCACTACCAGCCTGTCCCTTTACTTGCACAAACTTCCATACCAATCCAAGGATCTATTTCAGAAGAGTTTGAACTCCTGGCACTACCAGCCTGTCCCTTTACTTGCACAAACTTCCATACCAATCCAAGGATCTATTTCAGAAGAGTTTGAACTGCTGTCTCAATGCATCCTGCCAGGCACCAGCCTGGCAACTGATTCCCACATCCAGTCGCCAAACAACTGGAAGAACTGAGGTTTTAAATGTCCTTTGCAGGGAAGGTTTACAGGAGTTTTTGAAATTATCTTTACTTCAAATTAATCAGAACATATCCACAATTAACATATATCCACATCTATCATTTACTTGCAGAAGCTGTAAGCTGCTTCTATAAACTTCATTGCCATTCTGGTGACATTCGGGTATGTCCCAGGAAATGAAAAGGGAGCTAAAAGAAAATACGTGTTTTCAAAAAGAAAGTAGAGGAAGGCTGGCCCTTGTAAGGGAGCAGGTGTTTGCAGTGGCTCCCCCACGGCAGCAGATGAACAGAGTGTACAGCAGCACTGCGCTGTTATTTTTGCGCTCACAACATTAGAGAGGCCTTTGCCTGGGGGCTCAAGTGCAGAGAGCAAAAAACAAAGCTCTTACATCAGAGGTTTGGGAACAAGAAGAGGCTGAACTCCTAAGCTCGAGCAAAAACACCCTGACAAGGCACGAACACTGCTCTGCAGATCCAACTGATCCTTGGAGCTTACTTCCTCCCGTCAGCTCCCCAAATCCTTCTGGCACACATTCCTCTCAGCTGCTCATTTTAATTTCAGCTCCCTTCCCTTGTGCTCTTTGTTAAGCGCCCAATTTCTCAGATTTCAGTTTCCTGCACCAAAGGTCACTGAAATACCTCCTCTCAGGTTTCAGTATAACACAGACAGCAGGGCTAAACCTCTGCTGATGACGGCGCGTGCTCAAGGCATTCAGGGAAATCATTGCAATCATGTTCATTATGAGCCCTATTATTGCACTACACAGCAAAACTAATTAAATAAAGAAAGCTGACATGAAAAAAAATCATTAAAAGCTCATCTTGAGTTTGTTTGAGATTGTACCAGCCCGAATTGCATTTCAGGATAGACGGAGCCAGGCAGTGATCTAGAGAATATATGAACACTGCACCCATCTGGGAAACTGTGAGGATCAGCCAAAATCAAACTCTAGGTTTCAGTAGATGACTCTCATCCACACAGGTCCTGCATGCCTGGCACTCTCATGACTGCATCCTTCATCACTCAGACTGCAGGAAAATCATGGGCCAGGATGCTGTGATGGTCTTGTTTCAAGAGCCTGGTACTGGAAACCAGCAACCCCCAAATTACTGACCTTGCTGTGAAGTTTTACTGGGTGGCCTTGCACAAGTTTCTCAGTTTCCTTGGGACACACTCATCCCAGCTGGCTGCATGAGAAAATTGTTGTCATCTACATTAACAGCAGACTGTGGAATACACAGTCTGTATTTACCTGGAGCTGTATTTACCTGGAGCTGTAAATGAAATACAGATAAAATACATACAGGGATTGAACACCGCAGCCTTGGAGTATTATTGTCAGGAAGGGTCTGGTCTGCAGGCTTTTTGATTTTAATAAAATGTACTCACACTGTAGCATGACCCTTGCTGTAAGGACTACAATTCGTTATAGCTAAAAATGTACACACTTCATAAATAGCTGCAATACAGAGAACTGTAGGATCAAAGAAGCATTTGGACTGAAAAAGCCCTCCCAGACCATCAAGTCCAAGCATTCCCCTGGCACTGCCAAGGCCACCACTAACCTCTGTCTCCAACTGTCACATCCATGTGGCTCTTGAATACCTCCATATGGGAAAATAATTAATATAACTCTCTGTAAACAAAATATATATTGTAATATTCTTTGTAACATTTCACATTAAACTTGATTGCAGTTTAAAAATGAAGAACAGTACACCACCAGATATTCCCACACCTGTAGAGTAAATCCATTAAACCTGCTGATGCTATCCAGGGCTAATACTGACCGAAATCTGCCTTCTCAACTTGAGACAAAAATGTTCAGAGTAAGAGGAAAGCAGTGGGTGACACACAGAGTTAAAGCAGTGCAATGTTTCTTACCTGGTAAATCCATGTTTATTGCACTACAATAGATTTTTTTTTCATTAAAAACCTTTGCCTCAAGATCTGACCTGGGGGCTAGTTGTGCTAGTCCATGGCTACCACCAGGATGACACTCCTTTATTTTTTGTCTTAGAATTCACACTGCTCCCTAAACCACAGCAGCTGCTGCTGGCCTGACCTACTGCAACCTTTTCCACAAGTTGTTCCATCACCGTATTTCTTCACTCTCTTTTCCCAATACTTATGTGCCAGAAACAAACCTCCTCCCTATTTTCATCCAGTTTGATTTCAGTAATGAAATCAATACCTGGTACTCAGGGAATGCAGAGCAAATACAATTGTAACAGTTAAAGTGGATAACCACGTCAAAAGGATGCATTTGCTGTTACCAAACACTCAGAGAACTCACCTGGCAGCATAGCAACCCTCAGGGAAGTCTGTACCAAACAAAGTAAGGTCTCCAACTCAAGATGCAAAGTCTGTGTCAAACATGTTTCTCCTAAAATCTTTTGTGTAACAATAGATGAATAAATCATGCAAACAGGATGATATACAAATGACAACTCCATGCTCTATGGCTACTTTCACTTTGCGACTTAAAGCATTTATCTTGGACTTGAGTGTTCCCAAACTTACTGCTTCCATTGTTTAACTAATATTTCATATTGACTTTCAGACTATTTGCTCACAAAATTCTTATTCCTTTGAAGTCAACTCCAGCAATTCCCAATCTCCACATTTAACTTCTTTGTACTTCTTCTTGGAAGGTTTATTAATGAAGAAGAAACGTAGTGCAGGTTAAAGAAGGGTGGGTAATGCTCAGGGGACATTACTCTGCTGCCTCGTAGGTGGCATAAGAAAGGTGCCATTTGGGATTTCAGTCAGCAGGGAGATAAACACTGTCATCATGAGACATTAAATAAAACATGAAAACCCCCAGAGACATTCAAGAGAACAAGATGCATCAACTAAATCAAGCTGATACACTGCACAGCATACTCCTAAAAATAGCAGATTTATCTGTTTGGAGCTGGATCTTGGGCATCTAAACTAGAAACAGGAGGACTTTAATATTAACTTTATTTGCAGAAGGGGGAGAAGGAGAAGAAAGTTTCTCTGAAGATATGCGCTGTGGTGCCACTCACAACAAACCCCTATGGCTTTTCCTCCGCCCCACCAAGGACAGCAAAGACTCCAACAGTTCAGTTTAGAGAAAGACAAGGTGCTGCTTTTTGCATGGCACACATCAGTCAATCCATGGGTAAAAAAGAGCTGGCAGCTTCTCTATCACACTGCCAGCTTCCAGCAACTACTAGTAAAAAAATAAATCATTATGTCTTGATGACTGGTGTTGACCCCAGCACTACGAGTCATAAGGGGAAGAATAATCACTCATGCCAATCTTTCTTCTTCTGACAAAAACCAGGAAAGGATAAAAAGTTACAAAACAAAAGAGAAAAATTTATTAATGCCCAAGACAAGACGTCTTGAATTAAAAGCACCTTTAATCATTTTACTCCTACCTAACTACTGTTTGAAACTGTATTGCAAAATGGCAGCATAAAAAGAGAGAAACGCAAGTTGTTGTATTATTCCACGTTGCTGGAGCTAATATTCTACCCTTTAAAAGCTTTTAAAGCCGTTTTCAGCCAAATATACATTTTTTTCTGTATCGTATTCTAACAAAAAACCACAACACATAACATGCAACCCACAAAAGGTCACCAAATAGTGCCTATTTTAATCAAAAGAACACTTTATCTGCATATACTGCTCTATTAATGTTATGCAATTTCTTCACTTCAATGAGATCAGAGAAGAGATCTGTGTACTTTTCCCTTAGGATTCTTACAAGCTGGGAAGTAATCAATTGTCCACAAATGAAAACAGGAAGTTTGTTCAAGTACTGTTCATTTTACAATCAGACTTCTCTTTCTGTCTTCGTAGGGAGATGTCATCATAAATTTTTTTCCTAAACTTCAGCATGTCTTCCACATCTTTGTAGGTGAGCATTTCTTCAACAGACAAAAGCTGAAAGCCACTCAGTTTGAAAGCTGACTTGTGCTGCACAGAATTCAGCATGTTCAGTGACATCCTAACTGATTCACTCAGAGTAGAACAAACGGGGAAAATCCTTGCAGTCCACAGCCCCAGACGTGTGTCCTCACTGGAGAAGAGGTGGTCCGAAGCCTCTAAGCTCCAGAGGTTAAGGCATTCTGTTAAGCTGGCTCCAAAAAACTGGAGGGACTGTACATCCGACAGCAATTTCACACTCTTTTTCAAGTCGTCGCCTACACCGAACACCATGGTGACATACTCCACTCGATCAGTAATTTTCACACTTACTGAACTCAGGAAGCAGTCTGAGGGTATGTCTGCATTGAAATTTATGTGGGACCCACTAACAATGCTGCCTTTCCCTACTGAGACTTCAGGCCCAATTCTGGAGTACTCAATGACAGAGCCAGGCCCTATCGCACACCCAGGCTCAAGGATGCTCTGGATGACGCTCAACTGATCCAAGGTCTTGGCTCTGTCAGGGAAGATGCTAAAAGCCACAGGCTGCAAGTCAAGCTCAAATCTCAGTTTGCTCTCAGCAGTAAAATGAAACAAATACTCCTGAGTAGTCCCGATGTGGTAGAACTGGGAATTGTTGAGGACTATGACATTTAGGGCGGTGCCTTGCAGGAGGGAGTACAGCTGCTGCCGCACTGCCACCAGCCCTGAGTCCTCCTTGGAGACATAACTTGTGTTTTTGGTGTAATCTGGAGTGGCTCCAGGCCCCAGGGCCTGAAGAAAGTCACCATATGCATCTATTTCACAGCAGAGAGTGCCCATCTGCTTATAGAACTCCAGTAGCTGCTGGGCAGTGCTGTGGTCAATGTAGAATACACTGTCTGTGTACACACACTCCGAGGCCATGGCCGAGTCTCCACAGCTCCCAGGGGAGCTGAGCTGAGGGCGATCCCCCCTCACACACACTGCACCACTCTGCCGCATGGTCTCCACGTCAGGCTTGTGCAGGAAACGATAGCATGATCCATATTCCAGTCCTCCCTTTCCTGAAAAACTGGAGGGATCTAGCACAAACACCCCGTGCGTGGTCCCGACTGCCAGATCTGAGGGGTGAGCCAAGGCAGTAAACCCAGGTTTATCAAAGGTGATGGTCTCTGTGACTCCAGTGCTGTACAGCTCTATGTCATCCGAACACGTGATGAGGACTCCTGGTTTCATGTGACGGGGGAAGTCGATGTACATGCCCAGTTTCAGCTCCAGCATCTGGTACACAGGATCGCCCAACGGCAGGGCTGTGAAGATCTTGCCCAGGGCACTTGCATTTGGCAAACGCTGGCTGTAACCACCTGGAAAAAGACTTTTAGTTACACAGAGACACTGTATGCAAGTGAGCAAAAAACTAAACCTAGGCAGCTATTTCACAGGTACACAAAAGCATCAACAACCTCTCAGCTTGGTCATACACCAAGTCTCAAAGCACATCTGACCTTATGTCCAAAACCCAGCCCACCTTATATAGCTCATATTAAAAGTGTGATTGATTTTGTTACCTTTTTGTTTCAGAGCTATCTGTCACTGAAGTGACAAAAGCAAACATTACCCACTTTTTGCTTGGAGGAGAACCACAACATTCCTGATGGGAATTTTAAGCCAGTGATAAATCAAAAAGGCAAAGGTTTGGTCACAACACTTGTTATCACTTGGTTTCTTTCTCCTCTGCAGCACTGATGTTCTTCCACATCTGGAAGTGGCCTGACTCAGTGGATAAGAAGGCAAGTATTCAGCCTGCCCAGAGGCATGAGGAGCCCAAGGCCCCCGAGAGAGGGTTGTGTTCCTTAAATGGATGTTTCAAGGCAGAAATTTAAATCACACCTGTGAATCATATCTTTCTCACTGACTGAGCAACTTAAGTGCTCAGAAGAAATGCTGAAGTGACAGTAACATCAGGCAAGCACCAATCTAATTTCAAATGATCAGACACATGGGTTACTTTTCTCAGGGAACTGTATTTTGGACTCCAGCTCCTCTGCCATTTTATTATTTTAAGGAACAAAAAAATAAAAGGTATCATTTTAGAGCAAAATATATAAAACTGAATTTACCAGAATGGATTAGCAGCACAGTGAAGGAAGTCCACTGATCACCATACTGCTCTTCCAAGCACCGAAGAGCATGAAGAGTTGATCCACCATTTCCTAAAGAAAAACTATTTTAGTATCTGTGAGAAGAGCTCCAGTAATGTCTGTTCTGACAGGTGAGGTGTACTGGTGCCCAGCCAGAGAGATGGGATAGTCCTTCTACCGTATCATGGTTGATAAGATCACGCACAGAAGCTGGTGGACAGTCCCTCTGGAAGTCTGCGCTCTCTGAGGGGACAGCATGCTGAGCAGACAGCTCCAGGGAAATCTCTGTGATTTCCCCTCCCAGTCACCTCTGCACAGCCCCACCATTTGAAGCATTTAATCAATTAAACAGGCCACAACTCAGCCACAAAAAACAGCTCCTGTAAGAAACAAGTCACATAAAAGCCGACTAATGGATTCAAGGCAGTGTTCAGAAGTATTTCTGACCTTTACAGTATGGAAATAAGGAAGATCTGGGATCTGAGGAAATGGTTTGGGATATCTTATGTGCTTCTACAACTTAAAACTGCCAGATTCCTGAGAATTAGCCTCTGCATATTACTCTACAGCACAGATAATACTGAGATTACTTAATTTGTACATCAAAGCGAACAGGAATTAAGAATTACAGGACGGTATTATGAGCAGTGAGACCAGTTTTACATCACCACTGGATAGTGTACTAAAATATAATCAGACTGTTTAAATAACCAGGTGAAGGAAAATACGAACGTGTAACACACGAGTTAGTGCTATCCCATACGCACAGGACACGCTCTGAGGAGCGGTACAGCTCGTTCACCAGCACCACCACGGCCCCACGTGGGCTCCGGCCGCCCCGATGCCCGCTATCCCCGCACCGAGCCCCGAGCGCTGTCCGAGCCCCGGCCCCCAGCCGGCCCGCGGGGATGCGGAGCGGCCCGGCCGGCGCAGGAGCCCCCGCGCCCCGCACGCACCGATCCTGGGCCCCGGCGGGTCGGCGCACACGAGGTACCGGACGGCCCTGGGCAGCTGCTCCCGCCGCAGCTTCTCCGCCAGCTGCTCCCGGAACGCGCC
>VYZP01078968.1:0-19991 GCA_013400635.1 Hypocryptadius cinnamomeus | reverse complement strand
TATATATATATATATATATATATATAAAATTATTGTGCTATTTCCAATAGCACTAGAAGGTCAGATTTGAAGGGAAAATCCCCTTAATTCCCAAGGTGCTGTTGGATTTCCTGAACAAACACAGAAGTGCAGCCATTTATTAAAGCAAACCCCAACACTGCCTGAGTTGGATAAACATTGATCATCTATTAATATTAAGACAGGTATGTCTTGCTGGTGCTTTGGCTCTGGATCAGCATCATCATTTATTTACATTTTGAAATAGCTCTGCAGAATGGATGATGCTCAAACTTGTACCTGAAAAACCTCCCCAGATCTCTCCACAGAGAATTTGGGAGGTGAGGAAAGCAGGAAAAAATCAGCCAAGATGGATGCAGGAAGTTCAGCCCCTCATTTTACCCACTTTCTATGCATTTTGCATAAATCAAAGGCCATGTTTTAAGTCTGTGTTAGATCATCAAATAGCTCTTTTCAAAATGTCAGCAATTCACTGCCCAAATAGCCTGCCAAATAATATTTAATCAATTGCAAATGGGATGCAGATTCTCCTGGAATCTTTGGGGAATTGTTCACCTCAGCTAAATGCAGGTAACACTTTAGGTCACTTCCTGCACTTGCCTTGGCTGAGTTAGGCTGGACAAAACTCTGATTGGGATTACTGCAGAAATGTGCAGAGATGAAGCTGAAGGCCAAATAAATAATTAAGGCGGCCCTCCTGTTGAATGCCTCTTCCTTAGCACTGGGTCTCATTAAAATCAATAGAAGGAGCACAGAACAAAAGGCCACGTATTTACCGAGTTTAGCTGTAGATAATGAAGTGGCAAATAGGTCACGCTGCCTGGGAATTTATTTAAAGCAATTTTCTTGTGATAATGCCAGCTGTCACCAAGTGCTGCTGACAGGCATGGTCTCCCAGTTAATTTTTCTTCCTACCTGAGCAAGCCTTGACCCTTGAAATACCAGCTCTGGGTGCACAGTGCAGCCCTGGGCAGGGGCCTGGAGGTGTGGGCACTTTGCATGGTAAAAGCATAAACTGGAAAAGGGAATTTAGCAATCCATAGCTGGGCAAGTTCACTGTCTTTAATTCTATAGTCAGATAAACTTTATACTTGGCTTTATACCATTGGGCCTGCTGAAAGGATTGCAGTGCAGCTCTTGAGCTCCAGGTGTGCACTGAAATGAGGAGATAACTTTGGGGTCTAGAGGAGAGCCCCTTGCAGGGCTCAGTCTCTGGCTGGGATGGCATTTCTGTCTGGAGAAAGGGAGGTGATAATTTGGGAAAAGTGGGGACGGTGACAGCATGCTGGAAAATATTTCCTCGAGCCTCAGAGCATCCCCTAGGAATGCTCAGAGTGATTTAATCAGCAGGGAAAGATTATTTAATCAGTCATGAACCTGGGGTTGAACTTTTTAAAGACAAGTAATTTTCTGCTCATTTTGAAAGGGAAGCAGGAAACAAGTGTGTCTGACAGAAAGCTGTCCCGGCTGGGGACTGCCTGTGGTGACATCCTGTGACAAGAGGTCAAACAGGTGTGAACTCGGTCCTTGTGTTTCTGAAGCAGCAGAGCCCCTGAATTCTGCTGTTGTTGCAGAGGGGCAGGTTCAGGGGCGTGTGCGGTGTCTGTGGGACATGGGGGGCACCCCCAGCCCCTCCGGGTGCGGGATCCCCGGCAGGGTGTGCGGGATGCAGCTGCGGGGCCATCCCTGTGCCCCGGAGCAGAGCCCGGGCTGTGCCTCTGAGCAGGGCGTTCATCTCGGGGCAATCCCTGCTGCATAGCAGAATGCTGGATTAGCAGTGAGGAGCCCTTGTGATTAGAGAGATTAACTGCTAAACACATCACTCCTTCGGGGGCCAAGCCTCCCTTTTCATTTGGAGCTGGTAGCCCGTTAAAAATGACTGCTCTGGCAATTAGGAGAGCACGAACCCGCTGACCTGCACAGGGCTTGTGCTTTAGGAGAACCTTGGCAGCAGTATTTCTGCCCGTTTGCTTGTCAGGCAGCCCACTTTCCTTCCTCTGGACATTTAAGGTGTTGCCTTCTCAGAAGATGCTGCTTTATTGGAAGGAAAAAAACCAGGCAGCTCCACTTCCAGGGACCCTGTGCCAGGGCCTTCCCACCCTCACAGGGAGGAATTCCTTCCCAATATCCCATCCATCCCTGCCCTCTGGCAGTGGGAAGTTCATTCCCCCTTGTCCTACCATCCCAAAGAGGACATTGGCTTTCCTAATCTCTAACCAGTCTTCCCTGCTGCCATGCAGGGAAAGAGGTAGGGAAATGGGACTTGCTGGGATACAGGGAGAAGGTCACTGCAGTCAAGGAAAACAAAAGTTTCACTCCCAGATTCTTGGAAAAAAGAACCCTGTCAGTTGTTTATTTATTTATTTAGAAAGCACATACAGCGATGCACGGGGAGGG
This sequence comes from Hypocryptadius cinnamomeus, assembly GCA_013400635.1. NCBI lineage: Eukaryota > Metazoa > Chordata > Aves > Passeriformes > Zosteropidae > Hypocryptadius > Hypocryptadius cinnamomeus. Next base: position 17,576 of record VYZP01078968.1, on the reverse strand, counting down.
GACAGAGATGCAGATAAGGTGAGCAGAGAAATCCGGCCCAGAGGAAGAGCCAGACACCTCCCGGAGGATCAGTAGTACATCAGTCTAGGCGAGCATTTCAGCTGCTGTACCTCTAGATTAAAAAAAAGAAACCACAGGGAGCCTCTGAGGAGAGGGAGTTTGCGTCCCCTCGGGCAGGCTGGCTCTGTCCTGCTGCCCCTGCCCGCTCACGCCATGGTCTCCTTCCTCAGTGTGCGCCGCTGCTGGCAGGTCAGGATGCTCGGGAAGGATGACTTCCCCTTCGTCCTCGACCTCTTCTTCAGCTTCTTCTGGTGCTTGAGGGAAATTCCCAGCTCCTCCATGATGGCATTGAAAGACAGACACTGTGGGGAGAGGGGATGGCATTAAACGCTTCCCACAGGAGAGCCCGGCCTAAGCTGGGCCTGGGCCCCCACAGAGCCCTCAGGTGAGGCCATAGCTCAGCCTGGGCCCCCACGGAGCCCTCAGGTGAGGCCATAGCTCAGCCTGGGCCCCCACGGAGCCCTCAGGTGAGGCCATAGCTCAGCCTGGGCCCCCACGGAGCCCTCAGGTGAGGCCATAGCTCAGCCTGGGCCCCCACGGAGCCCTCAGGTGAGGCCATAGCTCAGCCTGGGCCCCCACGGAGCCCTCAGGTGAGGCCATAGCTCAGCCTGGGCCCCCACGGAGCCCTCAGGTGAGGCCATAGCTCAGCCTGGGCCCCCACGGAGCCCTCAGGTGAGGCCATAGCTCAGCCTGGGCCCCCACGGAGCCCTCAGGTGAGGCCATAGCTCAGCCTGGGCCCCCACGGAGCCCTCAGGTGAGGCCATAGCTCAGCCTGGGCCCCCACGGAGCCCTCAGGTGAGGCCATAGCTCAGCCTGGGCCCCCACGGAGCCCTCAGGTGAGGCCATAGCTCAGCCTGGGCCCCCACGGAGCCCTCAGGTGAGGCCATAGCTCAGCCTGGGCCCCCACGGAGCCCTCAGGTGAGGCCATAGCTCAGCCTGGGCCCCCACGGAGCCCTCAGGTGAGGCCATAGCTCAGCCTGGGCCCCCACGGAGCCCTCAGGTGAGGCCATAGCTCAGCCTGGGCCCCCACGGAGCCCTCAGGTGAGGGCAAAGCTCAGCCTGGGCCCTCACAGAGCCCTCAGGTGAGGGCAAAGCTCGGCCCGGGCCCCCACGGAGCCCTCAGGTGAGGCCATAGCTCAGCCTCAGAAGATCCAGCTGGGAATAACTCCCTGGACACAACAGGTGACTGCACACTGCAGGGGTTTTTCCCTAACTCATCTTCCACCGACTTTCATTTAACTTTGGCTCAATTGAAGATGTTTATGAAGGTTTCCAAAATTCCCCACAGGTGCCTTTGCCATGTTTTGGTGGCCTCGCGTCACAAAACTTACCCTTTCTCAGTTGATCCTGACCTTACAAAAAGAAAAGATCTCATTTTAAACACCATATACTTTAGTCACAAAAGAACCATGAGCATGCTGGAGGAAACAAAGAAGAGTTTTTTTAAGATTTCTTTGTGGTTTAGTTATTTTTCCCTCATGGAATGAACAGACGTTTCTCAAATATAGCGCAGGCCTAAATCTTCTTCTTTTCTTTGGAAGGAATCTTTTCAAATATTGTGTGGTGAAGAAAGGAGATAATTACCACAAGAACAAGGGAGCTGAATGGCTTGGAAAGGAAGAAGAGATCTTCGTTCTTCCCACCATCACAACATTAACAAAGACATTTGGGGTAAGTGGAAACATATTTTAAAATTCACAGCTGGAATAATTACATATAACACAAAGAAACACAAGTAGCCTTTAAGTGGAAGTATCTGGCTTCGCAAAAAAAACCCCACAACAATTGTTCTGTGCAAATATACATGAATAGATTATTTATATATAGAATCGAGTGACGGCAGCAGGGGGAAACAAAGCTTTAAGGCCCTTACCTTCCCCAAGCTGATAAAGCGTGTGACTGGTTCTGCAGCGAGCTCCGGTGCTCAGTGTGGGTGTGAATTTTGGGTCCTGTGTGTGCCACCTCGTCCTGTGGGCTGGGTTGTGCAGCCCAGACCGTGCCAGATTCATAGCCCAACATTCTCCTTCCCTGAGGTGCTTCATTTTTGTTCATCTACCATTCCGAGGTCGATTAAACTCCTGTTAATTGGTGCCGCTGCCCAGAGTCAATGGGCGCAGCGAGGGCAGTGCATGCTGTCCTTTCAAATGGCAGCCGAGGTGGGCAGGCCTCTGCTGCTGCAATTGTCATTTAAATACCCTCCCTTCGTTGATGTAAGCCCGGGATCCCGGCTATCCTTCCCCCTGGAGCAGCAGGAGGAGCAGGTATCCTCGGAACACCCTTTCTGTATGCTGCAAGCTTTTCTGGAGAGCAGCACCCCTCATCCCCAAACTAATGAACCCAAAGGCTCTGAGTGAATTACTGCTCTCTGTGGTCTCAGCTTTAACTGAGTTTTTAAAATCTGGATTACATAGTGAATCCAGAACTCCGTGGTAATTAGGGTCCTATTAACTCCTTGTAGGATTGATCAGTCTTACTTTTATTTTCCTTCCCTGTGTTTCTCACTAGCCTCCTAATGTGTTGTATTTAATCCCAGCCATTACTCTCTGGAGAGTGCAGACAGGGATGATTTCTGCAGGTGAAAGAGTGCATTTTACTGCCTTATTAGTAGGCTGGTACTTTAATTTTCCAACAGGATTCCTATTACTCAGACTGTGCAATAACCACAATGCCTTTCACATTCATCTGCACAAAACACCCCCATGAAGTTCATTTTGCATCTGCACACAGATACACAGAACATATTGCTGGGAGGTTTTTAATATCTGATCTGTGGAGTGCCCAATGGCTCCACTTCCAACTGCCTTGAATTTTAAAATAATGATTATCAGGAAGACTCCAGGTTATTCTTAGGAAAAGTGGTGCAGAGCGAGCACAGCCTCAGCCAGAATGGTGTGGGGTTTAGAGGAAAGCTGTGGACAAGGAACACACCCCAAGCCCAAGTCCTCTGAGCAGCACCTGCAAAGCAGCCTTCAAAAAGGGGTTGTTGACATTGAAATTCGATTAAAAAGGGAAATATACTGTTCTTTTGTCTCATATTCAGGTGGCCAGACTGAAAGTGTTGCTTTAAAACCCCTTTTTTTTCCCCATGCTGGTCAGTCCACTGCTGAGGTCTGCCCAGACCAAGAGCAGAGTGGGCACAGATCAATCCCTTTTACAACTTCATTATGAATTTAACATTTTGCTTTCAGCTGGCTTAACTTTCTCATTCTGGCAGTGTCAAAATGCTGCTGGCCATGGCATGTAAAAGGAAATGTCATCCTTTAAAAACAGACTAGGTTCTGCTCTCTGTGTTGTGGGACTCTTTCTCAGTGCCCTTTGGTCATTTCAGCCGCTGCTAAAGCTTAGTCATGAAGCTCCCAAATCCTTTCTTACACTGCCATGCAGCTAAGCTTTAGGAGAATTACAGACCCAGAATTAAAAAACAGACGAACAAATAAATAGCATAAAGTAGAAACAATGAAAAAAAAAGAGTTGTAGTCAGGATTTATCAATCTGTTGCTTCTGCTGCTGGGCTACCACTGAGGACAAGGCATTTTATTAATACCTTGCAAAACCAACCAAATAACAATAAAGAAGCCATCCAAAACCCAGAGTGTTGTGGAAGTGCTGAGAACTGTGAAAATCAAAGGATGTGGGGCAGATTTCATTCTGGAAGAACTCCTGAGCAGCACAAGGACAGAGGAGGAAGTGCAGAAGTCAGGATTTTTCTCCTGCACCCATAGCTGGGACACTGACCTGTGCCTTGTGCTGAAAGAAAATGGATTTATTTTTGCACAGAAGGAAAAATATCCGGAATAGTTTCTTTTAGTGAGCAGACTGCTGCTGGGACACATTGAGGATCCATGTGAGTACTCTGTCACACAGATGGCATGAGGAGAGGCATATTCTGATGGCATGAGGAGGTCCCCAAATTAACTCCTTTACCCTGCCAGACTCTATTGAGCAGTGACTGTCAAAACAGTGTGACAGTAACCCAGGGATTAATTTAACTCTTCCCCACTTACAGAAACTGTTCCTTTGTGCTCTGCTCACAAGAAAAATCAGAAAAGCTGCTTGCTGGTCTCCCACAAAACCTGAGCACCAGTGATGGTTTTTGAGAACTGTTTTTGTAGCTAGGGATGAGGCTCTGTCAGGGATAGCAGGAGCTGCTTTGCCGTTCCCCCAGGGAATTGCTGCCAGCCTGTGGGGCTGTCTGTGGGACAGCTAAACCCAGGGAACGATGCTGTCACTGCCAGCGGGGCTGTGGGACTGACAGCTGGGACAATGTTTACCCAGCAAGTGACAGAAACGCTCTGGATCCGGCACTAATCTGAGGAACAATTACAAAAGCGGTCCAAGCTCCAACCCAGAGGATTTCTGGCGTGGAGCAATGATGGAGATAAACACATCAGGCATCTTCCTTCTCCTCTGAGAGTTGAGAGGAGCTCAATTTAATTAGTTTTAAGTCTCTTCTACTGGGAAGCTGCAAATAAAAAGTGTTTTCTTAAATCGGGTATTCAGAGGACCTAATTCAGGTCTTTGCTGGCGAGAAGGAGCATTTTGTGGAGAGCCAAAGCTTTCCAGGCCCCATTCAAACAAGTTAAGAGACCATTCTGAGCAAGACAATTTCTTGCAGCATCTGGAGTGCAGCATAAACTCCCACCCCCGGATGGGCAGGGGAGAATTGGAGCAGCCGGGCTGCGATCAGCACAGCCTTGTCACAAAGCACTCCAGCCTGCTGCCAGCAGCATCAACACTGGGACGGGGTGAGAGGAGATCACGGGGCACTGCTTGCTCTGCCTGTCCTCGGGAGCCAGGCACACAGACACCATTCGAGGGGAAGCACTTGGGGTGTGAAGGAATCCTCTCCAGCAAGGCTCCTGACTGCAGCAGGGGGCAGAAGTGGCCCCAGGAAAACAGAGCCGTAACTTGTCTGACGAGCAGGAGCTCCACTGGGCAGGAAAACATAAAATAGGGCTGAGGGGAAGGAGATGAGCTGGTGAGACTGGTGGGAATCTGGGATACAATGGAATACAGGTAAAAGGGTTTGGGAACACTGGGGTTTGCCACAGGTGATGACATCCCTCGAGCTGGCATTTCTGTGCACTTCATGCATCTCAAATTGTTGACATATGTTTTTTGGTGGCAAAACCACATCCAGTCCATTGTCCCCTGCCCTGTCAGCCCCTGGCTGGCTGAGGGCTGGAGGAAATCCAAGTGTTGTCCTTCCAGGGTGTAAAATATATCCAGTGCCAGCCTCCTACACAAAACATGCCACCAGGGTGCAATATGCAAAGCAATGCCAGGGCTTTGCTGTCTGGGATAAACTGATGCCTGACATTCCCACAAAGGAATTTCTCTGTTACAAATTAACCTCGTGAATTGCTCAAACAAGGCAATGGAGTTGCTCTATTAATGGTCTGCGTGGGTGTTGCCTGAGGGTGCTCCTGTTGAATATGTCCTTAATGGTTACATGGCATAAAATTTAACTGATGGGTCTGATTTTGTGATATGATAGTTACTTGTAGGCTTTGAGTAATGCATTTTAAATGGAGCAATTAAAATTCATTAAATATTGACACAGGGAATAAGAGATGCCAGCTCACCATCTCTGGCAGCTTGTAACAGGGGTTCAGGAAGTTAATGGAGCCCCGCAGGGTGTTTGGGAGGTTTTTGAATTCAGAGCTGCCCGGCCCACTTGCAGCAGAGACCAAGCTGGATGTTCCTCCCTGCTTTCAGTAACGAGGCTGCCACTGTTCAGCTCGGGTTGGGGAGGAGGCGAAAAGGAGGCAAATCATTTTTCTTACCTGAAGCAGGTGAATTACCCCAGGAAATGACAAGGTGACAATTGCACAATGAGAGGCTGTGATAATTCTGAAAGGCTACCGCGCTCTGCTGAGCTCCCTGCTGGGGGTGTAATTATTTCCTGTGACACGCATTGAAACTGCCCGTATTTAGGGCTTTGGCAATTTACTCTAGATCAGCTCATCCCCCGTGTTAACCCTTGGCAGGGCTGAGCCCTGCCTGGGCGTGATGCTCTCCCGGACACACCTTGGTCCTCTCCTGACTACACCGTGTGGATCGAGGGCTGTGCTCGGATCCCTCGCTCCTCCCGGATTAACTTGCCACAGTCTAACTCCGTGGATAAGGTGGTGCCAGAGGTGGAGTTGGACGGGTGGGGTTGCTTACACTGCAGTCCGTAAAAGAAACAAAAGGCCTTGCATGCAAAAGAAGAGAAATGGAGAAAGTAAATAAATGAACAAAGCAAAACTGAAAACAAGCATGAGAATGATTCAAAAGCCATTTAAATCAAAAGAGACTCCACTTATGAGAACAGAAAAGTCACAGATTGTATTCAACAATGCTTTGGATTAGCTTAGTGATAACACACCCTGCACAGCGTTTCCCATCTAAGCTGCTTATCTCACCAGGGAAAAGAGAAAACAATCCCAGAGAAACCAGACAGAAACACTGGAATTGCTGGTATTGTGCTCTGGTGAAATTGCTTCTGGAAAAGAGGCAGGATGTGCCACATTAACTCACTTGATGATTGTAATTATTAAGCAACACTGTGCTGAGCAGCAGCAGTGCAAGTGCAGAAATGGGGGGTGTGCACATGTGAGTGCAACCCCAAATTCTGTTATTCACCCCACTTATTGCTCAGCAAATTAACACCCCTGGCCTAAAGCTTTAGGGCTGCTTTAGTCCTGGCTTCAGGGAGGCATTGCCTTGCACAGACTCCTGCAAAGTTTCCAGGATATTCTGCACCATGTTAGCACTTAAACTAAACATTTTAATTATGCTAAATATTTTAATTAGCTGCAACTGTTCTCCAAAACATATTTGAATAAATGATCTCCTGAGACATGAACAAAACAAAGATACCAATAAATTTTTTATGCATTTTGTGCTAAAATGGGCCAAAGTACTAATTAGAAAGCTGCAATATGTGCAAACACATCAATCCTTTATCTCTGCCTTATCCCAAACCAGGGGCCCTTTCATTGGCATGTCCTGGGATTGCTCCATGAGCTGCATCTGTTTTTTGCAGACAGCGACATGGCTTTTGATGCAAACTGCACCTCCCAGATCGAGTTCAAAATGCTCCCTTCTCCTCCCACTCGTCCCTGCTGCCCTCGGGGAGGGTGTTTGCCTCAACAGCCACTCCTGGCATGTATGTCACCACCCTTGTAGGATAACACCTTGGATGGGGAGGGGGAATCCCCCATGGAAAAGCTCCTTTCCCACCTCAAAGTGGAAAAGGAACTTAACCCGCTTCGAGGTGGGTGCCTTACGTCTGGGAGCCCGGAGTGAGGAAACGGGAACCTTTGGGGATTCAGGGTCACCCCCTGGTCCTGCAGGGTGAGGTCCCCTTGTCCCTTGGGAAAGTCCTGCTGGAGAGAAGAGGAGCCAAACAGGGCCACAGCAGGGTCCAGGACAGAGCCAGGACAAACTGCCCCGGGGCAGGAGGGGCTGGCTGACAGGTTAGGAACACTCTCCAAGTTCCTGCTCAGCCCTGCCTCTTTCACAGGGCTGGTGGCTCTCTAAAGGGGTGTTTACACTCGGTTTTAAGGATTGATCCCTTCTCACAAAATGCTCTAACGCTCAAGGTGTGATTTACACACAGCATTTCTTTTGTTTTCCTCTGCCCTTTTAAATTGCTCATTACACTTCAGTGGAGCTATTACCAGAACTACTTTGGCTCCACAATCTTACTTTACAGTGGCATCCATCACCTCGCAGTAGATCTCCCTGCTTTGAAGTGCATCCTTCAGCACAACTTGTAAACCCCTGGCTCTGAAAAAAATGCTTTCTAGAGCAAGAGGAAAATGACTCTTAGGATTTGGATGTTCTTTCCTGTGTTACTCAAGCAGCTTGTGTTAATGCCATATAAAAAACGCAACAGCCCAGTTGTGTTTTGTTCCTTTCCAATGCAATTTATGCTGGAAGTCCTGAAGTTCAAGCAGAAACTGTTTGAGAAATTAATTGCCCTTGTTCTGCACTGCCCTGCTAAGCAGCACTAATTGGACCGTGGGTGAGGCACTTCCCTGTCGTTATTAATAAATTATTTGTCATTAGAGCCAGGACTGCCTGGTGAGAGCTCAGCAGCAGGAAATCCCTCCATCAAGGAGGCGTGTGCTGCAGAGCCCTGCCGTGCCCAGAGCTCAGCCCGGCAGGAGCAGGGCGGGGCCGCTCACCTGCTCGATGTCGCTGTTCTTGCGTGACTTGTAGATGAACTCGCCGATGGCCACGAACACGGAGAGCACCAGCCCCGCTGCCAGCACGATGAAGATGCCCCCGATGTTCTCCACGCCGAGGGCGCTGGCTTCCTTGCTGTCCTCCTCGGGGCAGCCGTTGCCTCGCCACCACTTCTCCTTCATCATGTGCAGCTTGCCCTCCTCCTGCAGCTGCAGGATGGCGATGGTGATCTTGTCCCTGTACGGGGACCCTGCAAGGGGACAGCGAGGCCTGGCAGTGCTGCAGGGAGCAGCTGCCACCGTCTGAGGCAGAAAGCCTGCCTTCTCACAGTGGGGATTATTCCAGCTGGAAAGGCTGGAGGTGGGAAGGGGAACCTCTGTTGGTGTCTGCCCTGGGGACTGGGAAGCAGAAGGCTCCCCTGGTGCAGTTATTTGAGAATTCATGATAATTGTAGGGTCTCCTAGTGAGGTTTATTTAAGCCTCGGCAGTGGGTTTTCTTGCTAAGGCATTCCTCCACATCATATTTGAATATTGCTGTGAGCACTCGTTGAGAATTTCCGCTTTGCATCCCTTCTATTGACTTGAGCATCTGTTGGTTTTTCCTGCTGCCTGTAAATGAGGGCTGCCTCAGAGGAGCCCACAGTCACTCAGACACTTTCTCTTCTCATTTACACCCACAGCTCCACCTCAGCTACCTACAGCTTGTAAGAACACCGTGTGGACAAGTCCTTTTTACTGGGATTTGCAACAATAGCGGCCCTGCGAGCTGAAAATAGCAACAGTTTCATGCTTTTGGTTTGCAGGCCACCATTTGCTAAATGATGTGTGTGCAGGCTCTGCAGCTTTATGGGGCTGGGCAGTGTCTGGCAAGGAGTGGGGTCACACTGGGTGGCTCAGTCCGCTTAGATTTGCTCTCACACACTCTGCTCAGCCTCTGCATCTTCCAAAATCCTGCAGCCCGTGTTTGTGAGAGAGACTTTGTGGGACCAGGATTTTGTGATAGCAAGGAGGTGGGGCTTGCAAGAATGGTTCTGTGATTCTGTGAGATGCTGTTTGGCTCCAAAGACACATATGTGTTCCCAAATCCTGCCACACTGGACTCCCTACAGCTGGAAACATTCAGAGTCTGGGCTGAAATGCAGAGCTGAAAGCCCTGCAGCTATTTCTTTCCCCTCCTTTAGCAGCACATTAATAAGACATGGAAGGACAAGACACTGGGGAACAGCTTCCCACTGCCAGAAGGCAGGATTAGGTGGGATATTGGAAAGAAGTTTTCACTGTGAGGGTGGGCAGGCCCTGGCACAGGGTGTCCAGAGAAGCTGTGGCTGCCCCTGGATCCCTGGAAGTGTCCAAGGCCAGGTTGGATGGGGCTTGGAGCAGCCTGGGATAGTGGAAGGCATTCCTGCCCATGGCAGGGGGTGGCACTGGCTGGGCTTCAATCCAGTCCCTCCCAATCCAGGCCACTCTGTGATTCTCAGATTTTCTTCAACCTCTATTTCACCAAAGTCTCATTTTTCTGCACATTAAAGGTGTGGCAAACTCAACTCCATCAAGGCAAACCAAGCTTTAAGGCAGATTGTGTGCCAGAATTGCAGGGTTCACATGGCACTTCAGCAAAATCTCACTGAGGCACTGCTTCTGAGTCCTTATGCACTGTAATAGCCTTGGAAATTCGGCCTCACAGCTTCTGTTTTGCTCCTTATTTTGCTGTGCAGGACATTGTTAAAACACTTGTCCCATGGATCCATGTCCCCCTCGCTGCTCTCCATTTCCTTCATCCCCCAGCCCTGTCCGAGGAGAACAGTGTGAGGAACGTTGCAGCTCCTCATTTGTTGTGCCACCTCTCAGCTGCTGCTGGGGCAGAGCACTGCCAGCACTGGGCCATGCTGTGACCACAGCTGCCAGGAGACATGTGTCAGACTATCCCAAATCCATCTGGGAAGCCAGAGACCAGCACTGCTGGAGGCAGCCAGCTCTGAGAGGAAAACGTGCCTGCTGTAGGAATGGATGATTTGTGTGCTTGCTGTTAGAGACCCAAAAATAACAGCACAGAAAACAGGCCAGAAACACCTCCAAAAACTGGCTTTGCACAGAGGACTGAATTATTACCCCTGAAAACAGCAGTGCCTCACAGAAGAGAGAGCAGAATTGTTTGTGGCTTGTCCCCTGCAATGTGTGAGGCTGCAGGACTCATCCATTTCCCCTGTCGGGAAGGACACAGCTGGGATGTAAAGCAGAGCAGCCAGAGTCACAGCACAGGATTTGTGGGGTTGTTCATTCTTTCTTGTGGTGTTTATGTTGCCATCAGGATTACCACAATTCATCTGGAGGGTAACAGGCACCTCCAGATTTCTGCGTGGGCTTTAGAGTTTGTCAAGAGTGCCTGGAGAGCTGCACTGGTGGTGGTTTATTGGTGAGCTCTACCGCCACCCACAAATCCATCTCACACCTCTTTAAATATTCAGCGCATTACTTATGACCTCTGAGCTATAAACAAACCTCTAAGGCCAAGAAATACATTTATCTACTTTCTTAGCAGTCTCCCAAGGAGCTGGGAAGAGCTTTAGTGTTAGAATTACCTGCATCAGCCTGCCACTGATCCTGGAGTTAAACCTGCCCTGACACATCACAGAATCCCAGAATCAGTGAGGGTGGAAAAGAACTGAGGGCACCGAGTCCAGCCTGTGCCTGATGCCCACCTTGAGCCCCAGCGCTGAGTGCCACACCCAGGCCTTTCTGACACCTCCAGGAATGGGGACTCCAAACGTCCCTGGGCAGCCTCTGCCAAGGCCTGAACACCCTTTCCATGGGGAAATTCCTCCTGATGCCTAAAACTGGTGTATTTTACATGCAGAAAATGCTCTGAAAAATGATACATTTCCTGGATTCAAGAATTCTCCAGTTCTCCACCTTTTTTCTTCAGGAGCCATAAGGTGCTGTCCAGCTCCCCCACTGGAAATTTTGGAGTCACAAGCCCTGTGGTTTTACATTTCCCTGCATTTAAGTCTTGCTGAAGATTGAGTGTTAAGGGTCACAGACAACCCTTTTTAATTTTATTTTTTTTAATTTTCCATACAGCCTCTGCAATCAATACTCTTGAATGCTCTGAGAGAAATAACAGAGCCTTAGGGGTCCCTCTGAATAGTGGCAGGTTTATCTTGTTTATGAAATCAGTTGTTTATGAGATGCTTAATGATGCTGGATTATTCCACAGTGCTTGGGGATATCTATTCCCCTGAATTTTGCAGGTTTTTCTTAACAAAAAAATAGAGGTGCACTTCTCATACAAGAAACATAAATATTTTTCACAGCTGCATTTCCAATGCCTGCACTGTCTCTGAGGGTTGCCATCTGTTCCAATTATTCCTTCATTGTTCTTGGTTGAAAGTGTGGCAGTTTTATAACCGCAAGGAAACTCTTGCCATGAGTTTGTCATTCTTGGGGATTTTAGCTTTTGTATCACTTTTCTCAGGGTGCCAAGGCTGTTCTCACACAGCCAGTGGAAAAATATACTTGGGATGTCATGTCTGTGACAATCTGTCTGCAGGGCTCAGCACCACAAAGAATGACAGTTCCAAGTGCAGTGGTGTTTCTCCCTTATTTATATCTGCTCTGTCAAGCAATGGATGAACCAATCCCCAGCTGGACAGGCTGGAGCAACCTGGGATAGTGGGAGGTGTCCCTGCCATGGCAGGGGGTGGCACTGGATGGGCTCTGAGATTCTTTCCAAGCCAAATCCTTCTGTGGCTCCATAATTGTATGAACACAGGACAAAACCTGGCTCCCCAGTGCCAATTGTTCACAAGTGCACAGTACAAAAATCTGACACAATTTTTAATGATGTACAATTAGAAGACCTTAGAAAGGGTACTGGACATGCTAGAAAAGGTCTGCCAGAGAGAGTTTGGAGAAACTGGGAGTCTTAAAGCTCTGCATTAAAGAGGATGAATTTCTGATTTATTTCATGACCTCAGAGCAACACTGAAGAACAGTGAGGACCAACTGCAAGGTTCTGCATCAGGGAGATACAGGGTTTTGAGTAAGCAGTTTTCTTTGGGGTACATACAGAATCCCAGAATGGTTTGGTGGGAAAGGACCTTAAAGCCCTTCCTGTCAGGTGGGCAGGGACACCTTCCACTGTCCCAGGTTGCTCCAAGCCCCATCCAGCCTGGCCTTGGACACTGCCAGGGATGGGGCAGCCACAGATAATCTAGGCACCCTGTGCCAGGGCCTCAGCACCCTCACAGGGAGGAATTCCTTCCCAATGTCCCATCTAGCCCTGGTTTCGTCAGTGTGGATCCATTCTCCCTTGTCCTGTTTCTGAGATCCCAGGAGTGAATGGTTCGCCTCAGGGGACACTGTGCTGTGCTGCCCAGCCTCTTACCAATGGGGGTGCCCACGCCGTAGCCCTTGGAGTCGATGAGCCCCCCGATCTGGGTGAGGTTGCAGTTCCTCTGGGTGACGTACTCGATGCTGGTGGACTCCATGAGCAGGGCGTAGTCGGTGGTGAGCACGCGCTGGATGCCCTCGTCGTTGTTCTTCACCAGTGCCGTCTGCTGCCTGCTGCTCATGAACGCCCACATCTTCTCGTACGTCGAGATTTTGGATTTCTGCCGAGGGAAGAGGGGGCACAGAGTCACACCAGCACCCGAACTGCCCTTGCCACATGTTCCTCAGCCTCGCCAGCCTCAATGGCAGTACCACATCTGGAGTGACAGGGAATTGGTGGCAGGGTTTCCTTCCAGCAGCACTCCCCTCTTACTGGGCTTTATGCTGAGGAATCTCTTGTTGTTTCCCACTTTCTTTGCAGTGCCAGGAATGTAATTACTGGTCTGGCTGTGAAGTGCTCTGGAGTTTTCTGGGCCCATGCTGCTCCATGGATTGCAGCACGCAGGCAGCTGACCCAGTGCAGCTGGGCACTGGTGCCCTGGGACACTGCTGTCCTGGGACACTGCTGCCATGGGACACTGCTGCCCTGGGACACTGCTGTCCTCAGACACTGCTGTCCTCAAACACTGTTGCCATGGGACACTGCTGTCCTCAGACACTGCTGTCCTGGGACACTGCTGTCCTCGGACACTGCTGTCCTGGGATGCTGCTGTCCTCAGACACTGCTGTCCTGGGACACTGCTGCCATGGGACACTGCTGTCCTCAGACACTGCTGTCCTGGGACACTGCTGCCATGGGACACTGCTGTCCTCAGACACTGCTGTCCTGGGACACTGCTGCCATGGGACACTGCTGCCCTGGGACACTGCTGCCCTGGGACACTGCTGCCATGGGACACTGCTGCCCTGGGACACTGCTGCCATGGGACACTGCTGCCATGGGACACTGCTGCCCTGGGACACTGCTGTCCTGGGACACTGCTGTCCTGGGACACTGCTGCCATGGGACACTCTGCTCCCGCCTGTTGGGGCACACCCACTGCTCCAAGGGCCTGGTGATGAACAAAACATTCCTCTGCCCCTGTCATGTTCATGTCACTTGCCTGAAGTCACGTAGTTCAGGGACGTTTGAGAAACAGTCCAAATAAACCCCTGCTTTGTGCTTCCCATTGCAATCAGACTTGAGGACGTGATCCTTTTGCCGCAGGGGTTAAGGGCCGTGTCTCCTCAGCCCCTCAAGCCCTGTTTCTGGTTTACAGCCATCTCAGCTGATTCCAGGCTCAGTTTTAAACACCAGCTTTGGAGGGATTCCTGTGAGAAGTTGATTTTCTGGTTCTTTGAGCTTTAAATGTTAATATGCCTTATCTATAAATTCAGTATCTGTGAATGTCACCTGAATTCCATCTCAGTTTGGTGAGCCACGGGATACCACTAAACTCTGAAGGTGGTTAAGTGGCTCTCCACAAGCAGTTACCATTCTTATAGCTCAGTTGGGAATATTTTTGAAATTGATGCTATGTTTATGCACTAGACTGAGTCTGACAGTGAGTTTAGTGGAAGAATGTATTCCTTATTCAGAAGAGTTTGTAAGAAAGATCTTGGCTTCTCAACTTGCCAGCTCCCATTTTTTTTCCTCAGGATGGATTCCGTGCCAAATTTTGGCCCTTGAATTTTCATTAATTTCAGTGGAAACACGTCTGCACTTGAGAAGGCAGGAGCTGGCACACGCTGCAACACAGGACTAAGATCTGTAATGATGGAGGGGCAAGAAAGCTGTGGAAGATTTATGGACATGCTGGAAACAGAGCAGGACAGCAGTCTGGAGAAATAAATGTGTGTCACTGCTTGTGGATGGGAAATATCTTTCCTTCAGCTGGACTTCTCCCAGATTTGGACATTCCCACAGATGGGCAATGCTGCCTGCGGTGCTGCTGGCTTGCCCTCCTACAAGGCTTGACTGTCCTGAGCTGCCTAGGCCCTGTTTTCGGGGTATTCTGGCCAGATCTGGCATCTCTACACAGGGAAGAGGCCAGTTCTGAGGTTCCTTTCAAGGTCAGAACTCCCCTTTTCCCCCCACAAATAATTCCAGTTGCTTTTGTTTTCATTCCCCCCACTGTCTGGCTAGAAGTCACTGCAGAAAAGTGACTTCCTTGAAAAATATTTCATCTTCAGAATAATTTTTTTTCTGGGAAAACTATAGCAACAGGGACACTGGTGCTAGGCATTCCAAACCAGTGGGCAATCACAACTGTTAGCATGGATCTTACAGACACCACTAACTACAAGTGATGTCAGCTTGAATAAATGCAAATGGAGCTCTGGAAAAGCAGTGGGAGTACCTTGCTTTTCTAATGTGCTTCCTGACCTCCATTCCATCCAGCAGTTACACTGTGTAATCTCATCTTCCAGGGCCTTCCTGCTGCTACTTTGAGCACACAGTTCTAAATCAAAGCTCTTTAGAGTCTGCTTTGTGTTTTTCTGTGCCTGATGTCTCCAGAAACCGTTTTTTCCATGTGTGTCTTATACAGTCTTGGAAACCAGAGGGATCTGGGCTTTGCCCCTTGTGTCCTACATGTCACTCCCTTGTTCCTGTCCCCTCCACAATGAGGAATGCCCAGCACGTTGTGGTTTGCTTTGAAAAATGTTGGTCTGAAAACAATCTGTTCCCCTTGGCATTCCTGGGCTTTAGTACTATTTGATTTGACAAATCACATCTTGCAGCAGAGAAAGCACTCGAGGCAATGACCCTTCCCGGGGCACCCAGCCCTGTGCCTCACTCCTCAGGGTGTTTTTGCTGCTGCCGCAGTGATCCCGCCTTTCCCGCTCCCTGTTCCCAGCGCTTCAGCACTCCCGGGGACTGGACAGCTCCCAGGAAAGAGGCAGAGGCTGGAATGTCACGGCAGAGGTGCTGTAACTGCTGTACCTGAGAGGAGAGCGGGAGTGGAGTAACTGCTGCCTGAATTCCTTCCTGCTGCCTGAATTCCCTCCTGCTGCCCTCTCCCAGTTCCCACGCCCTTCCCTGGGCTGCGTGTGTTTGTTTGGCTCAAGGAGCTGAACAAATACAGCATTTCACAGTCTGAGGAAGGCAAAGTCAGAGCCTTCCTGTGCCGACAGAAGTAGCTGGTTTTGTACAGAGAGCTACTCCAGGATTTTTTATTTCAAGTTTTGGGCAGGACAAAGAACTCCTAATCTTGTGAGGATCTGGAGATGCTTCCATAATAAAATAACCCCTACAGAGTGTTTACAAGTGTGATACACTGCATTTTTCATGCATTTTCCATGCATTTTCCATGCATTTTCCATGCATTTTCACTGTGTCACCATCCCGCTGCCAGGGAATCCATCCCCAGTTTCTGTACTGTCCTTCCCCTGTGCTTCTGTGCACATGTATTTCAGGCACAAGTAAGCTGGCACATGTAGTGCATAAATATTTAACCACCTTGTCTGAAGGTTTTCTTTTAGAAGCTCACACGCTTTTAAGCCTACATATTTCTGCCTGCAGGATTAATGGTGCAAAAAGAAATCAGTGTAAAACTAAAAACAGCTCTAGGAAATTTGTTCTGAGCTTCTCATGTACAGCTCCAGGACCTATTTCCTCTAAAAATGCAGGGATGCAACAGGATTTGAAGTTTTGTCTCTGAAGCTAAATTTGACTTCAGAATATCAATGGCAGTGAGCTTCTTTGAGCATGAAAGTGCCAGAGGAGAATCCAGAGCTTGCCTTACTGGAACATCTCCAGACGGGTTTCCATCTCAGTGGAAATGTCAGCTCATCATTTCAGGAGCTCACTATAGCAAAATGCTGTAGCTGGTGCTTTTCTTTCAGCAAGGAAACATCTCTGTTCAGCCACAGGAGAGCCTTGACAGGGGCAGTTCACCCTTGGCAGCACCAGCAGGGACAGACTACACAGAATCCCAGAATCCCAGGAATCCCGGGATGCTTGGGGTTGGAAAGGACCTCTGGAGATCACCCAGTCCAACCCCCCTGCCGAGGCAGGGTCACCTGGAGCAGGTGGCACAGGAATTTTTGATTTTTGTGGTTTTTGGATGTCCCCAGAGAGGGAGAAATCTCTTGTCACAGATGTTGTTCTGCCCCACTGCTTCCCCCAGAGTCTCATCCCCTCCCGAGGCTCTGTGTGTGTGAACACCATCCTCAGATGCCACAGGGAAAAGCCTGATCCGGGCTCATCCCCAGCCTGACTTCCCTGCTCACACTGCTGAGGGAGCTGCTAAGCAATTCTGACTGTCACAGGATTTTCGTGCACGTATTCTGTATTTATAGCTTCTTGGCTTTTACACTGACATTTTATGAGATTATCCATTTTGTATGTAATTAGTACTAATAATTAAGAAAAAGGAAAAAGACATAATTATCACAGTTGTCTACCAAACAATTACCCACAGAACACTCTTCACTTGCAGATGTGTTCAGGTGTGTGTGTGGCCCCTGTATTGATAGTCTGGGTAATATTGACCATGGAGCATTCAAAAAAGGGACAAACAAGCTTGCATTTTCCTGTGGAATTACCATGGTGCAAATGTGGCTTTCAGAAGGGGAAGCAGACTGTTCCAGCTGCTTTTTAGTGAAGTGGCTGGGAGAAAATAGCATCCCAGCTGGAGAAGAATATCCCTATGACCATGCCCTGGCTCCCATCAGAGGCAGATGGGTTTACCCCTCACTGCACTTCACTGCCAGGCTGGGTTTCCACATGTCCTGGGGGAAACCTGCTGGGTTTTACATTCCTGGTGCTGAGGGGTCCACTGACGCTGGGGTACCAGGTGTATTTACCTTCTCCTCCAGTCCCTCAGGATGCTGTGGCTGTGGGTGAATTATGTATTTACCCATCCCTCTGATCCCTCGGGATGCTGTGGCTCTGGCTCTGGGTACCTGGTGTATTTATCTTCTCCTCTAATCCCTCGGGACGCTGTGGCCCTGGTTTTGGGTGAATG
>VYZP01078942.1:2386-12987 GCA_013400635.1 Hypocryptadius cinnamomeus | reverse complement strand
TCTGTCAGGCCTGGAGCTGTGACCACTTCCCTGGGGAGCCCGTACCAGTGACCAGCCACCTTCTGGCTGAAGAACTTTTTCCTGATATCCAACCCGACCCCCTGCTGTTAGACACACAGCCCTGCTGTCCTTGCTGGGGGCTCTTTGGGCACCCCAGTATTGTCCTGGCAGGCTCTGGCACACTGCTGCCCGCGGGTGCCTGCGCCTGCCGCCGGTTCTGCTGCCCACCGGCCCCGCCAGCCGGGCTCTTCCTTCCAGAGAAGAGCTTTCCAGGCTGCTTTTAAGCAGCCTTAGCCTGTGGTGCTTTCCTTTCGCCTGTCAGCTCTAGCCTGACATTATTTGGGTAGAAGCAGAGGGGTGGGAGTATAGAGAGGCAAAATGGTGGCTTTTTTTTTTTTATTTCTTGCATTCATAAGACATTTCAAGTGACACACAGAGACAATAACGTATCACTCAGCTCGAGTATAGCTTAAATGGTTTAAAAATACGCTTCTGAACTTTCCACCCCTATTCATGCACAGGCACCATCCCTTTGGGGTCTGCACTTTGGCAAGAACAAGCAAGGAGTTAAGCAGCTCGGCAAGACGAGCTATTTATGGATGTTGCAAGCTCCCTGCTCTGCTCCCATACCCCATTCAATCCTCTAATTATGTGCAGTTGTTTCATGCTGTGTCTCACCGCGCGCTCTCTGGGGGAAACCGCTGGGGCTTTGCCAGCTGATGAGGAGGGGGTGGGAAGGGGAAAGACTCTGCCACACGCACTGAGGCAGCCTGGGAAAACAAGGGATGCTGTGAGGTTGTTTGTCAGTGGGCTGTGGGGATACCAGGGCATGGCCCTGGGACCTTCTGGACAAGGAAGCAAAGCTTGTAAGAGCAACAGCCCCAGTGGGGGAGTTACCTGTGGGAAGGAGGATGTCGCAACAGAAGGGGTGGAGAGACCTCCCCCATCCCTGGGTTCAGTCCCCTGTGTCCCCGAGCCCTCCCTGTGAAATGGAGCCCAGAAGCTGCAAGACAAACATGAGAGAGCAGGAGGGACCACAGGGCTTGCCAGCCACTGCTGCCCTCCAGACAATTCCTCTACTGCACTGCCAGCTTGGAGAAGAGAGCGGCTGCTGCCAGGACTCTGAGCCTCTTCTTGTTCCTTTGGCAAACCCTCCCAGCTGCAGACTTGCTCCAGGGTAACATGAGAGCTGCCTGTGAAAACTGCCCCTTCCACCTCCCTAAACCCCTGCCAAGATGCTGCTCCAGCATCATAAGAATTTTAGTTAATCCACTAATAGTCTTTGAATAAGTCGACCAAACAAGAAAAGAGACGAGAATAATCTCCTGTGCCTGGAGCTGCGTGGCTGTTTCATTAAAGCAGCTCTGTGAGCATCCTCAGTGCAGCAGCCTGCACCCGTCTCCCCTGGTGTTTCACACTCCCAGGACACTCTCAGCAGCTTTTGTGGCCCTTAGGAATGGTGACAAAGCGGTCTGGGGCAGACCAGCCACAGCCAGTGCCCTGTGTCCCCTCCACACTGCAGAGTGAATGGGCACTGGGAGGACTGGAAGGGACGAGCACCCCCTGCTCATCCAGAGGCTGGACAGAGCCAGGGGAATCTGTGCAGATCCTTGTGGGCACAGGGTCCCACATCCCCAAGGCTGGCATCTGCAGTCAGTGCTGTTGGACTGGGATGAGCTGGGGGCTGTTGCTGGTTACACTGGTCTCAGATAAATTGCTCATGGGAACTGGAGATGCCCAGATTCAGTTTTTTGTGTGAGTCTACCAAGCATGCAGGGCTGTTACCTTCCCTGTGTATCTACTCATGTCTCTCTTCTCCCTCCAGTCCTCTGCCTCGCACTTCCCTTCTGGGTCATCTTGGCCAGCTCCAGTGATCCTGGGTCTCCTGGGTCCTTCTTCCCATGCAAGTGTGGCCCAGCTCTGCCCAGGAATGGCAGAGAGAGCAGGAGTGTCTTCTTCTCCCTTTACCCTCCCCAGGCTGGACCAAAGGTCATATATTGCACCCCTGGGAATGGTGCTCAGACCCCGAAGCTTTCACAAACACATCCACGTGGGTGAATTACCTGACCTGTGCCTCTGCTGTCATTTGAGCCCTTCCAGCCATCCACCGTGCCCCCAGCCTGCTCCCAAGCCCATCAGCAGGGAAGGCAGGCTGTGGCCAAGCCCCTGCGTGGTCCCAGCAGGCAGCACAGGCAGTCCACATCCACCTCCATCTGCCACAGTATCCAGAGGCACAGGCAGCCCCTGCACCACACACCTGGGCTCAGGGAGCCAGCCTGTGCCCTCCATCTGCTCCGTCTATGGGGAGTGGAGCTGTGCCACCAGTGCCCCTCCAGCAGCTCAGTTCAGCTCTGGACAGCCTTGGGTGAAGGGAGGGTCCTGGCAGTCCCTGTCCATGGAGGTTTAGGTGCTGAAAGGGCCCCTCTGTACAGGCCCAGTGCAGCAGGAGGTTCAGTCCCCACGAGAACAAGGGGTCCCTTCCCCTGGAAGCCCAGTTGGGTGGGTGCTGATGGGGTGCTGGGGACCATTGCCATGGGGAGTGGGGAATGCTGCCAGGAGCCAGAGGCTCCCCCTCCTTCCCAGCTCTGCTCTGCATGGGTTTGCTGTATTCTCACCTGATTAGTGGATTTGAAATACAGCCTTTGGCTTTGAGACCCAAAATAGATGTCAGGTTGTCTTTACTGTGCTGAAGGCTCCTTAGTATGTAAATCCCTCCCCAGCACGGTCGGTGCGGCACGGTGCTTCCGAAGGGATGGCACCTCCGGGATCCCGCCTTTCCTGGGCATCCACCCCAGCTCCTGCTCAGCAGAGTCCTGCTGGGCAGGGGCTTCCCCAGGCCCTGCCTGCAAGCCGTGGTGCAGTGGGGTGCTGCACAGCCCCCGCGCCAGGCACGTGTTAGGGATGGTGCTTTGCACCCCTCCTCCACTCCCCCTTCTCCCCCTGCGCTACATGGGACCTGGCAGGTTTCCAGGGAGGCACTGGGGCCAGCGGGCAGTGACATTTGTTTTGTCACTTAGGCTGTCGTCACCAAAAAACCCTAAAAAATAGCTGCCCCGAGGGGAGAGCTGGGCCCGGTGACATTCGCTTCATCTCACAGCAGCTAACGCATCCGGCAGCGTCCCCAGGAACCGTGCGCTCTGTGCCGGGACAAACGAGCTCCGTGCTGCCAGCAGCGTCCCCCTGCTGGGGTCCAGCTGGGCACAGGCAGGACCTCCCCAGGGGTCAGGGACACCCCGTGCTACGACAGCCCCAGGGAGCTGTGGGCTCTGCAGAGAGCAGAGTGTGTTCATTTTGTGACATTAATTGCTCGATACTTTGCAGTGTTCCCTACCTTGTAGAGATTGAGTCAAAAACCAGCGCCTGAGGAACTGCCTCTATTAAACTGATGCTCATTAGAGTTGACTTGGTGCTACCTCATTAGGCTGCTGTAATTGAAGGAGTTAATTGATTATCAATAGTTTGAGTTCCCTCTCCTCATGCCCACAAGGCCCTACTGGGTGTTCTTCGGGGGCCAGCATTCATCATGAGGCTGGGACGTGCCTCGCTGCTGGCAGTCACAGCTTGGGCTGCTCCGTGCGTCCCCGTCTCCGTGCCGTGCCCGTCGTGATGCCGGCACTGCCAGCAGCATTTTCCGCGTGGGTCCTTCTGCGTTCAGCTTATTCATCCAGATTTGGCACTCGCTCGAAACTGTCTAAAATACTTCTGATGGCTCCCCTTTCCGTGGCTGTTCTTTAATGCATATGTATTCTATTTGGGGAGGCTGCGTGTGGGGGTTTGGTGACTCTCTCCTGGGTGTGAAAGCAAAAGCAGAGCCTCTGAAGCAGCTGCTCCCTGAGCAGCTCCGTCCCGCAGCGCAGGGATGGGGGGCACAGCCTGGGGAGCCCGGCTGCCTGGCGGGGGCTGCGTGGCCATGCTCGCACGCTGGCTCTCCTGAGCTTGGACTGACTCCCTCGCACAGACACGTGCTGCTGACTCAATCACACCTCTGCTGTTTTTAGAGGCGGCCTTCTAACACCCTGCCTCGTTCAGCAGAAACCAGGGAGATGCTGTGCTTCCCCCAGCCAGCCTGAAAACACATCCCCTGCGCTCAGGAGCCACTCTTGGGCTGCTCGTCCTGGCCCTCGGCTGCTGGAAATGGGACAGGCGTGGGTTTTGGAGTGAGAAAGGTCTGTGCTCACCCCTTCTGCCATAGACATCTCTGCCTCCTGCCCTGTCCTGCCCTCAGAGTTCACCCTCGTGTAGCCCTCCTGCTGGGAGCAGTGCCCAGAGCATCCTCAGGTACCCCCAGGAGCTGATGGTCCATTGCTGCACCCAGAAGACCATGGGTGACATGGAAGTGGTGATGCTGCAGCAGGCGAGCTGGGAATGGATAAAAGGATCCTCTTCATACCTGCATCCTCACACCTGCATGAGGGCACAAGCAGGGCTCAGAAAGCCATAGGGTAGGGCAGCCACAGGCCATCTATCTGCTGCCAGATTTTTTTTTAGGCAAATTTAGGCCTGCCCCAGCTCAGGATCTGTGCGGCATCACAGGTGACAGCACAGACAGCGAGGTGGGAGGTAGACAAGCCAGGAGGAAACTGTTGCTCCCCAACTTCGTTAGCTTTAACTAACGAGCTGTTTATAGGAGTGACATGACACCTGCTTTCCTCTTTATAAATTCAATAATTTATGAAAGTTATTAAAGGCAAAACAGCCTCCCGGATAAAGCCTGTGATGCGTGTACGCTGGGTATTAGCCAGACGGGACAATGAGCTACACTTGAATAACACACGAAGATATTTACCCTCTCCCTCTATAAATTATTAAGGGGCTTTTTTGCACGTAATTACATGAGCTTTTATGTTTCTCACTCCCTGCTTTTAATCCTTTTTGGAATGGTGCCAGTCACTTATAACAGGAGCTGAGCAAACAGCGAGCGCTGTGGCTGGGGTTGGGGTTGGGTTTGGGGTTGCTGCAGATGATGGAGATGCAGGAAGGGGCATGGCTGTGAGCCCATCCCGCTCAGCACGTGGCACACCCTGCAGGGAGGGACACAAACGGCCCCTGTGGGGCAGGGATGGGGTTTGGCCCCAGCATGGGGTGCTTTTCCTCCGTGTGGGTTCGGGGAGGTGGCTGTGGGAAAGTGCAGAGCAGGCTGCAGTGTTTTAAACGCCCTCCAACTGTGCATGCAAATCAATTATATGCAGATGTAATTGGGCATGCAAATGTCACTAGGAGGCTGTTTACACGTGCAGTGTACATTAGAGGAGCACGTATGTGTGCAAAGGAACACTGAGGATATTAGTAATAATTACACCCTGAGAGTGTCCTGGAGCTGGGTCTGCTAATGCTGCTTCTCCAGCTTGGAGAAGCAGAGCTCCCTCCTTACCCTGCCACATGCCAGACCCCCCCTTCCCTGACTGACGTGTTTGCTCCCTGGCCTGTGCAGCCCAGCTCCCCCCTGCTCCCCAGCATCGCTCCCCAGTATGGCTGCAGCCCTGCCCATCTCAGCCTGCCACTCCAGGCAGGGGCCAAACTTCTTTTGAACATTAAGATGAGGAGCCCATTTCGTCCCCTTCAGGCACTCTGACCCCTTCCTCTTAGTTGCCAAGTATTTGTGAGTCAGCCCCAGCAGAATGGCGCCCACATCACCTCTCCATCCTCCATGCCCAGCACAGCCTTTGCTTTTTCAGTGTGGGCAATTGACAGGACTCTCCTGTCCTCCATACTCACAGCTCTCTCCAAGCCCTCTCTCCTTTGTGCCAAATTCTTTAATCATTGCTCTTTGTCCTGTTGTGCAGCTCCTATTCTTACACCAAGCTGTTAAAAAGCTGTCACTGTCATAAATTCCTTGTCCCAGAAATTATCTTTCATCTCCTGAACGTGGGCTACAATAGGCACCGAGGTGCTTGATATTATTAATACCTTCTATATATGTGTCAATGGGCTTAAGAACTTAATGGAGCCTTTTCCCTCAGCCCTTCATGCTGCGTGTTCGGGCTGCTTGACAGAGCAGTCAAGCTTGACTCAGGCTGACATGAGGACATGTGGCCTCTCTTCATTCCAGAACATGTCATAGAAAGGCCTAATTTCCACACCCAGAATTCCAGTGGGTCCGGGTGGTGACAGTGCCCTGGCAGAGACATGGATGAGCTGAGCTGGGGCAGACCCTGTGTATCAGCAGCTTACCCAGTCTTCAGTAGCACTTGCTGAGGGGGCCTACAGAAAGGCTTTTTTCTCCTCTTTATCCCCGTTCTCCAGAGCTTCATGGAGGTCATGTCATGGTTTGAGATGTGCAAGGCATGAGCACAGCATCTCCTGCCTCTCACCTCGCTTTCAGTTGGACAGAGAGCTGGAGATGAGTCCAGCCACACACCTGCAGCCTCCAGCAAGTGAGGCTGTGGTGGGGACAGTGGAGGGATCCCCTCCACGGCGTCACAGCCCCAGCCCATGTCCAGGGGGACATTCTGTGGCTCCTGCCACTGCTGTCCCAATTGAATGCCTGGTGGTCAAAGAATTTTTGGGTCATTCTGCTCCAAATCAATAAGCTGACCAGAGTAGGGAGCAGTACAAGACAATACAGAGAGAAAGCATTATGATAATACTTGATAAGGATCCTCAGTTACACTGAAGAGCAGCCATACAATGTGGAATTTGGATTCCCTCCAGCTGATAATGAGAAGCCACTGGACTGACTCAGCCTGCTGTGAGGAGGCATCAGCACACATCCAGATGGCCGTGGGGACGGGGGAGCAGGAATATCCTGCCTTGCCTCTTCATCCCACTCCCCCCACACACCCTGAAATGTCACCACCTCCAAGGGAGAACGTGATCTGGGAGCACGTTTCTCCCTGACTGCATCCGCACTGGTGGAACAGCCATCCTCAGGAACAAGGGTTCCTCAGGAACAAGGGCTCCTCAGGAACAAGGGCTCCTCAGGAACAGGTCCTGCTGCCAGCACTGCTGAGGAGGGCAGGGGAGGTCTGTGTCCATGTGATGTGCAAGGCATGCACAAGAATCAGGGTGACCTTTCCTCCCTGTCCCAAGCAGCCAGGAGTTTATGGTGCCTTCTCCAGGGACGGGTTAGGACCGGGCAGGATCAAGGAGCTGGTTGCTGGTCGAGCCCAGGGACGTGTGAGGTACCCTCCTCTCCGGATGTGCAGGGGCAGAGCAGGGACAGACCCTCCCCCGTTCCTGCTGCCAGAGGGAGGAGGCTGGAGGGGCAGACAGCCGATCTGGCATTCCCAGCGCTGGCAGTACTTCAAGGTGTGGTACATCTTATCTCTGCCTGGCATTTGCATGTATTTTCTCAGCTCAGCTTGTTACGACAGAAGTGTGAAAATCTGAAAGAAAAGGAATGATAATAATAATGGGAGTAATTAAAATCCACCTCCCTCCTGCCAGCTCGGCCCTTTCTAGACCTATTGCAGCATTCCTGGACACGTGCACTGAAACCAAAGGAGAGAGCACATCCCAGTCTCTCCCCTGAGGGGCAGGTCTGTTCCCACTGCCCAGGTCCCTCAGCTGTGTGCAGGTGCTGCCTCTCCAGGAGGGAGCTGAGAGCAGGGATAAACTCCTGCCTCGTGCCAGCAGAAGGGAACCATCTGCCACAGCCCGTTATCATCCCAGGATGGCGATGGCAAAGAGCTGGAGCATCTGTCTGAGGGACGAGCCCCCGCACATGGACACCCAAATGTTCTTGCCATTCCCTGCAGGTTTTACAGAGGAACATGTTCAACGAGGGCGTGTGAGCCAAGCTGCTCTGCAGCATCCAAGGGCTGCACACAGGTCAGCACAGGATAGTGGCACCTGGAGGGCTGGGGCACTGTGGGTCACTCCGTGCTGCAAAAAGGAGGTTGACCCAAAACAGCTGGAGTTGGTTTCTACAACATGGGGGAGGCCAGTAAAGGTGATGGGAGAGGGAAAAAAGGCATGTTAGCTGCAAAGCTGTCAGCTGCACACAGCTAGTGGGGACAGGAGGGGATGGTACTTCCAGTGAGGCTTGGTTGTGGGCTTCTGGCTGTCCCCAGCACACTGTCACCCATGCTACAACACCCAACACCTCAGGGACATTAACTGTAAGCTCAGTTCATTCACCAGTCATGACGGGTGAATAAATGGATAAACATCGGAGCCTTTGGGGCTTCTGAGCAGGGGCCAATGCAGTTCCTCCAGCAGAGACCTGCAGGGTTCACTGCTGCCAGGATCTGCCCTTGCCTGGAGTGTCCTTGAGGCTGCTGGGGTGAGGAGGTGTTGCCCATGAGGTGGGCTGAGAGTTAAAGAGAGAAAAACCCAATTGGCAGTGCTGCTCCTTGGGCAGGTTGGTTGCACTGGCTGCTCTTACACTCTGGCACTATGGGCAAGGGCCTTGGTGCTCCAGCTGAGAGAGCAGCTCTTAGGTGATGGTTTTTTTCTCCCTGCACTCTCCATCCTTCCCATTGCCTCTCCCCACTGCTGGCCAAAATGCACATTGTAGCTGTCAAAGCAAACCAGGGCTGTGCCTGGCTGCCATTCGTGGGGCACCCGTGCTGCCCTCACCTCCCCCTGCTGCCCCGGTCCCTCCACCGAGGTCCAAAATCATGGAGCCATGGAATGGTTTGCATTGGAAGAGGTCTCAAAGATCCTCTAGTTCCAAACTCCTGCCACGAGCAGGGACACCTTCCACTTAGACCAGGTTGCTCAGGGCCCCATCCAAGCTGGCTTTGGACACTTCCAGGGAAGGGAATCACGCGCTGAGGGTACACAAAAGGCAGGGTTTGCACAGGACTGTTCTGTAGCAGAGGTGTGCACGGATGCCATCTCAGCCCACAAGCTCATCCCGGCTCCTGCACACCCAGTGCCCCTCCTCTGCCGCTCGGCTCGCTCCCGGGGCGGGGATGGCCGAGGTGGGAAAGACGGTCTTGGAAGGCCCCCTGCTTCCAGGCGGCGCATAGCATCACTCTCACACGCCACCAGTGCTGCGTGCATGGCGTACTTGCCGTGTCTTTGTGGAAGGGCTGAGGTGAAATTTCCCCCCTCACACACCAACAATTCCAGGAATTATTCCCGAGTGCTACTACTGAATACACGGTGCCCTGCACTTCAGTGGGGCTTTAACGGGGAGGGGGGAGAACGGAAGCCTTAGAAACGGCATTCAGAGCTCTTAGCCTGTCTTTTGTCCTCTGTTTGTTTTTTTCTGGCCGCATTCAGATTGCCGGCTTTGTCTGTGTTTGTGAAGTGCTATTAACGTCGATGGCATTGCTGCCATAGCCGTAACAACAAGAGGCATCGATCCGCACTGAGTAAAGGTGTGGGGACCACTGAGAGCGGCCAGGCTGAGTTTCCTCGGTGGCAGGAGGAGAGCTCGTGCACGAACACACGCGTTGTCACCCCGCTGTGTTTCTTGCCACGAGGATGCTGTGGCCAAGCCCACGCAGGGATGCACACCTGACGGGTGCCCACCCTCCCAGCCGAGCCGGGGGCTGTGCCCGTGGGAGCCGAGCGGTGGGCAGGAGCGGGAGCAGAGAGCTGCAGTGATTCAGCTGGCGAGTTCACCGTGCCCACCCTTTGCTTATTCCTCCTCTGCTCAGAAGCTCGCCTGTGCCAAGCAGGAGGATAACGGGGCTCCGGGGACGCAGCAGCCTCTGCCCGAGTGCCAGGAGGGGCTCGAGCTTCCCGGGTTTTGCTCGTAGCCCACTGCAGGGACATGAGCTCGGGATGGCCTCTCCTGTGCTCCATGGCAGGCAGGGGGAGGCTATTGCACAGGAGAGGCCTGGGGCCAGCTCAAAAGCTCTCACTCGCGCGAAGAGCCGTTCGAGGGAAGGCTCATGGGACCCAATGAAGAGACTCGTGGCCCCAGCCTGTGCTGCTGCAGAGCGCCCTGGTGCCCCTGCCTTGGGTCCGCCTTGGCCGGCAGCCAGGGACAGCCGGGTAGAAGCAGGACAGAGCAGGAGGCACCCCAGGAGAGCCCAGCCCAGAGAAAGCAGGAAGGGAAAGTGCACCTTACGAGCTAAGTTTGTGTCCATTACTGCTAGAGAAACCAGCCTCAGTTGTGAGAGCCAGCGCTGGGCAAATCTAATGCTGCTGCATAAAGAGTGTCCATTATGGAACGCGGGAAGCGGTGGGCAGTGCTCGGGAAGTCGTGCACTTAGTCCCGAATGAAAGGCCATCGGCTCAGCATGCGCCGGACCCTCCGAGGGGGCTTTGGGATCACCAGGTCCCAGACCTGTCCTCGGAGGCGTCCCCTCAGAGCTTGCAGCCCTTTGCCTCTTGTGTGCCGTGGTGGGGGACAGTGTGTAAAGAGGAGCAAAGCGCAGTGCTGAGGTAGCTGCTGTAGGACGGACCCTCCGGAATCCTCAGGGTAGCCCGGCTCCGTCTCCCGGCGGACGCGGGGAGGGCTGGGCACCGACGCGACGGTGACGGGCAGAGCTCCGCTGCTCCGTCCTCTGCGGGCAGCGAGGCTGCACCGGCGGCGGCGGGGCGGGGGCTGCGAGGGCCCCCATCCATCGAGCGGCCCCGGTTGGCGGGGGAACCATCCCCGCTCCCCCCGCCCCGCAGCCCCGGGGATCCGCACCCCCCGCGTGGAGCGGGGGCGGCGGCGGGAGGAGGGACCGGCCGCGGCCGCCGCTGCCGTGCTCGCC
>VYZP01078902.1:0-13203 GCA_013400635.1 Hypocryptadius cinnamomeus | reverse complement strand
GTCTCCCTACTCTGTGCAGAGAGTTCACCATTCCCTAATATGAAGCTTAGACCTACACACTAAAGCAGCACAGAATCTGAAAAATATAAAACCTAAACCTGAGGCATCAGCAGGGCTGTTTGTCAGCCTGAGCAGAGCCAGGTGCTCCAGGGATGCAGCTCTCAGAGCAGGGCTCAGCTCTCCAGTTACCACTGCAAACCCTCAATTATTGTCCCTTTCTGCACCTGGGCCATGAGAAACAGGCAGGGCCTGCAAAGCTAAAGCAGGGCTTTAACTCAGCTCTGATTGAAACATCTCAATGTGCAGGTCAGGTTGGAAGGGCCTTTAATGTGAGAGATCACAAAATGAGGAGATGCAAGCAACTGTTGAAATGTGTAATTTCCAGAGCAAGTCACACAAAGGGAGATGGGAGTTTGCCTCAGTGGGGAAAGTTAAGGCTCAGTTTGAAGATGAACAGTATTTTCTGAAAATGTACTATGTGTGGAAATGTTCAATTTGCATTCTTTCAATAATCACTTAGCTTGGAAATGGATAAAGTTCCCTGTGGTGCAATGCAATCAGCATTATTTTACTGAGGAATAAGACAACAAGAAAATGAAAATAATTGGTAAGAACATGAGAATAATTGACTTTTTTCATTACTTTTTCAAGAAAGAAGGGATGGTGTCATATAAAATCTTTGTCATTTTACATGTGCAAACATCAGCACGGTTTGGATTGTAAGGATTAAGGATTGATCCTTTAGGAAATACTCCTTTCCTAAAACTTCCATTCCCACTGATTCCAGTGGGATATAAATGCTTAAAGGTGTTCAGTGTCTCTGTGCATTGTGGTCATTGCTGGAGAGCCCACAGGTGGCACAAGGGAAAAACAAACCACAGGGTTTCACATTTTTACTGCATCCTTGTGGTAATTAACTGCTTGTGGGTCAACCTGAAGTTTTTTTTTTTTTGCTGAAGAAATTCAACAGCCAGAGCTTTGAATTGACATCGTAAGTTCTGGAGCATCTGATCTTCTGCCTGTTAGACTCACATACCTTGTCTATTAAAATTATTCTAAATAAATGTTTGACCTGCTTCATACTTGCACATTGAACAATTTGAAGTGTTGGAGCGGGGTCATCACTTACAACTCATAAAAGGAATTATTTAATAAAATTTTCATGTCATTTATTTGGTCTTGCTCTGCCCTTGTAGGAAACAGTTTTCTATTCCAATTTTCTATGCTTCCCAAGTATGTTGGCAGCAGAGCAAAAGCAGAGCCAGATTCTCCAGAAATCTCTCTACCATGGGGTTTTTCACAAAAGGATTTGTAAAATGAAAGTGAATGTCACTGTGCACACAGCATAGGCTAAGACAGCAGTTGTGTTGCCTAAATGTGCTCTTTAGAGTTTTGATTCACCAGGAAAACCCTCTCAGAGAAATTAAATAGTACTCATGGGAAAGGATCCTTCTTTCAGCAGGTTTTTCTTGGGACTTTCAGGGCCATTAACAAGCCTAATACACTGCATTACCTTTCCAGTCACTTCTGTTTCCCTTTGTTGTGATACCTACTTAAAATATCAAAGCTGTGAGAAGTTCAATGAGATATTGAAAAGTGAGTAACACAGGTTTTATATGACAATCCCAAATCCCTCCCTCTGTCTTTTTTTTTTTTTAAAGTTCTTTGCCAGCATCACTAGATGAAAAAGAAATAAAAAGTCTGTGGGTGGGACATGAAGGACTGACAAGGTAAAGCCAGATCAAAAAGAAGCCTCCAATAATAAATCAAAGAGGCTAAACAAAGGGTAGGACAGAAAAAAAAAAAGAAAACTATTTTGAATCCTGTAACCTAGATGTAAACTGTCCTAATTCAGCATTATTTAGCAAACACAAGATTAATTCTTGGGCATTCTATCCTGGGGAAGGGGGAGCAGTGAAGCAATGCTGATTGGAAAAATAGCAAGGTTAGGAATCAGTGGGGAAAATCATAATTTAATTCCTGGAAACAAGGAAAGGAAGAAAGGGCCAGTCCTTGATCTTCTGATTAAATGTTAATATTTCTGGGTGTTCAGAATAGACAACTATTGGTCTAATAAAGCTAATGAAGGAAATTGGAAAAAAAGGAAGGGCAGATGTAGCTCTGAAAGTCCAGCGAGATAATTTGTTAACTATCACTGGACAAAAAATAAATCTGCAGAATATGAGCTGGGGGGGAAATGTCTGTTGCATGTCATGTAACCAAAAGACAGCTCTAGATTTTCAGAGTCAATTTGTCATCAGGACTTTCCCTTTATAACTGTTTGATCAGTGACAAGGTGTGATATGCAATCAATGAAGCTGTCAGAGCCTCTGAATGCAGAGGTGGCTGAACACCAGGAAGAAACTTTGGAAGAACACTTCATAATTCTCTGGTAATATCCAGCATCTATTCCATGCTGTGCACAGCTTTGTGGTCCAGCCAGTCCGTTAGTTCTTTGCAGTCCTGGTCCTCAAAAGTCTTTGTCAAGGTTTCAACAATTCCTGAATTCAGAGCAAGTCCTGACTTCATTTGGTGCATATCATATATCGAACCAGATTTTATCCTGAGGTTTTCAGTATCCAACCCAAACCTGATGGATTGAGGACTTAGAACCCAGAAATCCAATCCCAAATGCAGTACAATAATTGCAGTATAATTGCATAAAACTCCAAGGAGTCAAAATTGATTCATGTAAGCATAAACATACAGAAATTACTTAGGATGTATAAATATGAATTACCGACTTTTAAAGAACATACCAATACAAAAGAAATGTATTTCCACCTTGCTGGAACTGTGGAAATGCATTTTCTTAAAATTACATGTTCTAGAAGAAAGTTGCAGGTGTTCTCTTGCCATTGATACATTCTGACCAGTAAATCTTGCCAGGGAACATGTGAGGCTTCTGCAAGGCATTGCTGTTTGCATTCAGACAATCAAGACTGAGAATCCTCAAAACTAGTATAATCTATATAATCCCACTGAATGGAAATGCTGAAGCAAAGATCTGGTAACCTGAATCCAGGCATTCCAGGTCTAACTTTAGAAATGAAGTTTCTTTAATCACGATCACCTTAATTTAAGTGAATTAAAAGGTCTTGTTGCTGCAGAGGTCAGCACCTGCCGGGTTTATTTCTAAAGATCCAGGTAGGAGCATTTGCAAATTCCTTTTGCTTCACTTTAAACACTCTGTAATTTGACTGGTCTCAATTTGAAATTGAAGGCAAATCTTCTATTTTTCATCAATAATCTGCCTACATCATTTAAAATAAATATCCTTTGAACATACTTATCAAATCAGACATCCACTCTGGTATTTTAACAACAAAACATTTTTTTGCCTGACAATTTAAAGTGGACTTGATAGCCCTTAATCCTCAACTGCTCCATAATCTTTTCTGTTTTTTGTAAAGTGCCTTTAGGAAAGCAACCTAGACCTGTCTTTGATGTGGGTTTGTCCTTTATTTACTGCAGCTTCTGAACACCTTTGATAAATTAATCTTGCCAGTAGCACAGCACTGGGTAACTCACATTTTGATGCCTGCTGTTGAGGGAACTGCTGCTCACTGGGCTGGAGGTTCAGGAGGACAGGAGACATCCTCGTTTACATGTTTTTCTGTATCCAGGTGAGAAGGACTCTGTGTGTGCTGGAGAACCAATTTCTTCCACAACAAATTCCATTTATTGTACAGTACAGTTTCCTGCAGCTCTCCATCTGTGCATGTGTGATTCAGCTTTTAGAAACAGTGGGTTCTGGGAGGTTATAAAATGTATGTAAATATGCATGATTGCATATAAAAATAGGCATAAATAAGTGAATATAAATGACGGTCTGTGCCTGTGTGCATGCTCCACCAGCCTTCAGTGGGGTTGTTGCTGCCCATCTCCCTGGAATATTTCAAGGGGACCTCTTGTATAGCTCCTTACATTCTGTGAACTGACACACATCAGATTAATCTTGCATTTAACTCTGCAGAAATGAACTCAAATTCACATGGCATATGGCACGCAGGCAAACTGTGAGGTGTGAAACCAGAGGCACTGGCCAGAATTAGAAGTTGAATTTCGTGTGTCCTCCAGGCTGTATTTATTTGAATTACATCAGCACTGCCATGGTAAATTGTCACTATGAGGAGGCAGGGTGTATATAGCCACAGCAAGTGCCAAATCACCTTTTTATCAGCCCACCATTAGCAGTGCTCAGGCAGGACCTTGAGATGGCAGGCTATGCCTGAAAAGGACACCAGAACCAGGGCTTTTAACAATTAAACCCTGGGGCACACTAAAAATGGAAAGTATCAGCTTATCTCTTTGCTCATCCACAGAGAAAAGATGCAAAAGTTTCAAAAAATTTCAAACAAAAAAGGGAGTGTGAAAAGCTTGGCCTAAAGATATTGTGATGTTTATTTACTCTCTGACAGTAAGGGAGCAAAATATAATTCTTGTAATGCCTGATTAGTAAAAATGCTGGTCATATCAAACAGTGAATTAGGGGTGATTTCTCTTTGGATTTGCTTTAATCTCTTTGCAGCTGTAGGTATATAGATTATTATTTAGATAAATTATCCAAGAAAAAGGTATTCTGGTGGGATGGCATATTTAGAAAACTGACAAATGCCAGACAAAGATGGCACCAAAAGAAAAAAAAAATCCAAAAAATGAACATTAGAAAGTATATTCTATATTTATTCATTTGTTTACTTATTTACTTTTTACACATAGGGGAAAAAAAAATATAATCAATGCTTAGATGGAGGTCTAACTTACATCTTCATTTATGATGATACAACCCCAAAGCTGATTCATCCACTTCTGGTTTCAGACATAGTTTGCATCCATGGCAAACATATGATGGAGTGTGCTATCTGACACACTCTGGTGCTGTCTGTGGTCTCCTGCCTCCCAGCTTCACATGGTAACAAGAGTTACCATCTTTACTTTTCCTAGAGGGGCTGGGGAGAAATAAACAGAGTTTGTGATTAAATATAATTCTGAAATTAGTGATTTAAGCTGGAAGTAAGAGAAATGCTGACACGAATGTGCCTATTTTTCCTTAATCCTCCAAAAATATAGATTCAGCTGTATGAATGTTTACTGTAGGCACCTGAGGGAAGGTGAATTGAGCCTTGCCTTCTGCCCATGAATCCACACGTTCCTTGGAGCAGTTCTGGAAGCAGGGGAGGGTCCTTCATGTCTCTGGGGCACTCTGGCCATGTCTGTCTTTCTGGAGAACATTCTCCATGCAAGGCGCCCTTGGTGAAAGGGAGCTGGAAGAGTAGAAAGACTGTGATCAATTACATCAACAAGATAAATAATTTATGTGCCCCAAATCAAATTTGCTGCATGATTTAAGGGCATCATCGCTGCCTGCAGTGTTGTCATTCCTTGTTAGTTGCTATTTCCTTGTTATTAATTCTGATTCTTACTGCCTCTCAACTGCCCATGCTCAGAAGAAGTACTTGGTTTTCTGTTCTGTTGCTATGTAATGTGATAGAAAACAAGTTTGGAGCGGCTCTCTGAAGGCATGCAAACAAAACTAGGCCAGAAATCCCTTCAGCTGCAGCTGCTGGTCATTAAATCACAGATCTGCTCAAGGAACCTTGTGTCAAACTACAGGAGGACCTGGAGGAAGATATTCACCAAGAAATCCCCTGAAACAGGGTGTGTGTGCATCCTCTCCATGCTTCTGCATACAAAAATCTTTTGGTTTCAACAGAACCACCACAAAATTATGGAGGGGATCTACATGCATGTGTATTTGAATGTGCAGAGAGAGAGAAGGGGAGAGCTGCTATTATTTTAGTACAGCTGCTCAGAAAAATTTACTAAAAATAAGAATTCTAAAAAAGACTGAGGAAAAAGATTGAAATTCCACAAATTTTTGTTATTTTACCACTACGGTTGCTTCAGATGAAGCAGGCTGTTTTTCTCAAATATTGATTTAGTGTTGTATTCTAGAAAACATGGGCAAAATAAAATTGTGGCTAGCATTGCTTTCAATTTCAGACAGTGTAATTTTGAGCATACTATTCATGTGGTTGTTGTTCTCACTTTAGTCAGCATGTTTTCCTTTCTATTGAAAAGACAAATCTGCAGCAAGTTCAGCACCTGTTTTAACAACCACGTGCAAGATTCAAAAAACATTTGTTAATATTCAAAGTTATTTTCACCAGGCCTCGCTTCCTGAATGCAGAATTCCAACTTTCAAGGTCTGGAAGCTTATTCAAACATATTTCATGCACAGGAAGAAGTGATTTTGAAATTGAGAATGGCACATGATTTTTCCTAATGCAGAAAAAATCATAAATATTCAGTGTCTTTTTTGATCATGGAAATACAATGTTTTGGCCAGAAAGGGACCTTAAGGATCTCTTCAGTGCAGGAATAAGGGCACTTGCAAAGAGCAGGTTTGGTGCCTCTCCAGAGCGTTCTCTTATCATGAGGGCTCTCATTTTCCTTTCCAGCTCTGGAGCCATTATTTTTTGGCAGGTGCACGCTGCTGATATTAATCTCCTTCATCAGGATGTTTGCTAGACTCAGTTAATTAATTTGGAGATAATTGGAAAGTGCTCCATCACTGAATCACAATCCCTGGTATCATCTGCAAGATTTTCACCACCGGCTTCAGCAGGGAGAGAATTTTTGTACAACAAAAGCCAAAGAACATTTTTTTAAATGTAACCCAAGGAGTAGAGCAAAAGTAGGACAACTCCAAGAGCTCTTTAAGATGTCACAATACTGATCTGCTGTTGATGACCTCCCACTGCTGCCAGCAGAATGACCAAGCAAAGACTGTTTATTTTCCTGTAGATCAAAGAGAGGCAACAAAAGAGATCCCCCCAAAAGGTGGCTCGCTGCAGAAGGCAGAGCTCTTGTTTCCCTATCTGATCAGCAGATTCCTTGGGCCTGCATTGACAAACCCTGGGTGCTGCTCACTCAGCCCCAGCCCCGTCATCAGTCTTGTGGGACAAGGTGCCTGCCTCTTCCCAGGCTGCATGGAAGAATAGCAGTGCTGCTCTGCCACAGCCAAAACACAATGGCTGGGAGCTGGAATATAAAGTGCAGGAATTCCTCACATACCTTCCCATTTTCATGGACTGTTGGCAGCAAAGAAGGAAGAAAAGAAAAAAAAAAGAAAAGGAAAAAGAAAAAGGCGCGCTTTGGCATTCAGCCAGATATTTCTTTCGTTTTCCCTTTAATTGCCTGGAGTCACTCCACATTGTGCTGGGGACGACCTCTCTCCCTTCCCTCTGGCCCCCTGGCAGCCCCCATCAGCCCCAGTGGCACTGGGGGAACACTGGGTCCTGCCTCCAAACAGAGCAGCACCTGGGCACCCCCATCACTGGGGTGCTCTTTGCTGTGATGCAGAACAGGGGAAAATCCCCCTGTGGTGCAGCAGCTGCTCAGCCACCAACACTGCCAGCCCTGGAGTGTGCCCCAGGACCAGAGCCCTACCTTGGGAATCTTTAGTATGGTGGAAATCAAAGATTGCAGCAACCTGTGTTGGCTGAGGGTTTTTCCCTGGGAAAGACCAGGGTCTCTTCCTTTAGGATTTAATTGAATTCCAAATCCTCACTGCAGTCTGCTCACTGCACTTCCCAGTACACAGCCAGCTACTGAAACCAGTCCCCTCTCTGCGCTCTGCAGGGCTGTTGGGATGTGTTGCATGGAGCTGTTTGATTCAACCTAGGAGCAGTTTATGCTTTTTAGGTATTAGGGTGGGTCTTGCAACATTTCTATCCCCAGTGAATCTTATTTAATTCCTGAGAAAAGGCAGAAGGTGTGAGAAATAGCACTTTTTATCTCTATTCAAAGGACACTAACCAGCAAATTTGTTACTTTTAAAATTATGTTGTGGAGAAAAGCTCTCAAAGACCTCAGCTGATGCTCTTTAAAAGACTGCTTTTCTATCATCATTTAATGAGAATGTCTTTAAATACTTTTAATGCAACCTTTGCTTGAAAACCTTCATATGAACGCTTGGACATGTTTGTATAACAGCCATTTCCAGACAGTGGATTAAATACATCCACTGCTCACTAGGGACCAGGTCTGAATATCTTGCAGATCGAGATCTTTTTCCCAGATATTGGACAATAAAAACATGTCTACTACTCAAATAGGCAAAAGCCTCTTTGCTGAAAACTGGGGTGAAAGCCTATTTTTAAAAAATCATATAACAATTTCAGTTTCCTAGGGTTATTCTGTAGAAGTTGTGAAGAAATTAAAATAGCAGATTTTGCATCTCAAGGTAATGTTCTGGGTTGTGGGAGTTACAGGGGTTTCAAGCCTAACATCTCCATCTTTGTCATCCTGATTGTCAGCTGCCAATTTTATGCCACTGAATGTTGTGGTGGTGATCTTCTCTGCTGGAAAAGTTGTAGCAGAATGAAAGGGAAGAAGAGGAAAGAATGGAAATCTGCCCATGGACAGAGAGAAGTGTGAGACCCACGTCAGGAAATAAAAATGCAGAAAAACAAAAGCAATGAAGTTTAAAAACAAAAGCTAATGGAGTTTATACTCCGTAAAACTTCAAGAAAAGTGCTTGCAATTCTAGGTTGGCCATAATATTTGGAGTTTTTTAAGATTATTACCCAAATTCTTACTGAATGTAACATCTCAGTCCAGTCTTAAATGAGAATGAGCAGCTTGAAATGAGAAGGACAAATGGAACAAGCAAAAAATGGGAGATGTTCAGTTATACAAACAACAGCTACAAAAGTGACAGAGAGAGTGTGGAGGTGCAACAAGTAACCAGAGAGGGTGAAATCCCAACAGCACTGCAATGAAGGGGTGCTTAGGGCTCTCAGTAAGGGTTCCTATTTGTGCACTGCTTATAACTCTGATTTACAAAGCACTTTTCATTCAGGGATCTGCAAGGGCCTCACACACTCCTGCCAAAGCCACCACATCTGCCAATGGATGGAGTCAGCTCTGGAATTCTATTAAAAGCAAATGCTGTCTAATGTTCTACTTTTTAAGCACAAATATCAAAGAGAGGGGGGAAAAAAGAGAGAGTTGGAGGGCTGGGGAGGAGGGAGAGAAGAGTCAATTGCTTTTGCAGAAGCTGCAGTTTCTTTCAAAAAACCTGTCATTGACATCTTTCCCCAGCAAACATTTTGTCATGCACATCAGTGTATGACTCTAAGAAGATCAATCTAGAGAGGGAGTCAAGCCCACAATCATCATGTGACAGATTTTCAGATGGTGTTCTCATCAATCACACTGATAATGAGGTGGCAAATTGCTGTCTTATGGCAAAACTAAAAAGACAACTACCCCAGTAGGTGTCAATGAACATGTCAAAGGATTGTCCCACGGGGAGTCTGAGAAGGTTCTCAGGAACCTTTTTGTGAAGCCTGAATGCAGAATACTTTATTGATCACTAAAGAACTTGCACTGACATGCCATTTCCCCATGACATTTGAACCAGCAATTTCCTAACCCATGGTGAGTACCTGCCTGGAAAACACTTACGGAGTTTTCTTTCACCTTTGGCAATACTAAAAATATCTTGTTTTAATTTCAGCTTAGCCTTTCATCTTCGGAAACACCACAAAAGCAAAATCTTACAAATTATAACCAAGCTAAATGTCTGAAAATTTTAAAGACCAATAACCATTTTGAACCAGTTAGAATTATTCGGAATTAACTTGTTTAGATTATATACTGAACTTTTTTTTTAGTTTGATTAGTATCTTATATTCTTTTTTAGCAAAGCAAGTAGTCTTCTTAATGGAGTAGCCTTTTTTAATCTGCAGAGCAGGATTGTCAGTACAGTGGCATTTTGAAGATAAAATTGTCCATTTGTTCTCCATTTCCTAGGTCTCTTAGCATCTGAATTAGAGCCCAAAAGCTCCTGCAGCTCAAGGCCATGCAGTGATGAATTGCCATCACTCCAGGTTGTGTTCTAGAGTGTTGATGGCAGACAGGCTGCTCTTTACCAGGCCTGAAATTCTGCATGCTTTGTTTTTCCCATTTCCAATCAATCGTGATCATGCTTCTTTTCTCCCAGTTTTGTCATAGCACAAAACTATGGGAAATCCTTTTCAGTGCTGAGGCAAAAAGTGTAATAGTAAAATTTTCATGAACTGCTTTGATTGCTCTTGGCTCAGTTGTCAGTCAAATTTCACAATATTTGACTCAAAATTTACATGGAAGAACCTTCTTCTGAGATAATTTGAAGAGAGTTTGTTTTAGATTCTCAGTTGTGGTAAGAAATGATAATGTGAACAGGTGGAAATTAAAAAANAAATTTACATGGAAGAACCTTCTTCTGAGATAATTTGAAGAGAGTTTGTTTTAGATTCTCAGTTGTGGTAAGAAATGATAATGTGAACAGGTGGAAATTAAAAAAAAAAGAATTATTGAAAACATTTTGATAAAAATCTCAATTTAAAAATAAAAATATCCATCCAATTTATAATATTACACGTAAAGAGTTTATGCTGAGAAAAGGCTATGCTTCAACAATAAATATTTTAACCCAGACATTTTAATTACATTTGGG
Organism: Hypocryptadius cinnamomeus; assembly: GCA_013400635.1. NCBI lineage: Eukaryota > Metazoa > Chordata > Aves > Passeriformes > Zosteropidae > Hypocryptadius > Hypocryptadius cinnamomeus. The sequence goes on along the minus strand of VYZP01078902.1, from coordinate 2,693 downwards.
GTTAAATGGTGCCAGGTGCATTTTTTGAGATCAGTAATGCAGAATCACACCTGGAATAAGTTCTCCAGTATCCACTTGGACTTGTTTGGCTGAAGAGAGAAGAGTTAGGGACACAGCCTTACCTCTGCTCTCTCCCTGGCTGACAACCCGCAGTAATTAAATGCTGTCATCTCCTTGACACTGCAACACTTCAGAAACCCTTGGTGTAAAACCCCACAGATTTCACACCTGCAGCTGCCTTGGATGATATTTAGGCATTCCAAACCATGTTTGGTTTGACAGCCAGCTTTTGTTCTATTTGATTAAACGTGTGCAGGGCACGTGTAACAATTAGAAATGTAACTGCAATAAATAAAATAGCAAGGGCAGAGAAGGCCCAGCATTTGTCTGTGTACAGCCCTTGCTCCCTTGCTGGTGAGCTGTTCCTGAAATGAGATGAGGCATCAGTCTAACCCCACCTACATCCTCTGTCAGAAGATGGCTATAGAAGCCATCCAAAAGGTTGTTTTGTGGAATGCCAGGAGCCAGAAACGGGAACAATGTCTGGGATTGTTCCTGTTTCCGACCTCTGACATTCCATGAAACCATATCCTGGAGCACGGCTCCACTCCAGTATTAGCAGTGATGTTTTTCAAAGGGCCCATGAGCCTTATCTAATTCCAGTGAAACTGGATGGAAAAATTCCCACTGCCCCATGGCAATAGCGAGGGTAGTCCTGCTGGATTGCCAGGGGAGCAGCTGTGAAAGGACCACTGTTGTACGAGGTGCTCAGCGGAGCAGGGGCAAGCTCGGATCCCAAAGAGTTCATGGTCTGAGCAGACAAGACAACCCCATGGGGAGGGAACAAAATAGGCCAGGAGCTGAATGACATTCCATTATCCCATGAGTAATTGAGTCATATCAGTATTGAGTATCTTGGATCTTAATCTCCCAATTAATACAATTGGCATCAGAGACTTGAACTAGACCAATCCCAACTGCACCTTCATTGGAGATTTTTTTGTTTGTTTGTTTGAATTTCTGTTGTGTTTGGGGCTCTGTTCATATTCCTTTAGATCCTTACCTCGATATTTAAGACATGAACAGTGAGAGAGCAGGTGTATTTTTCTGAGGGAAAGGGACCATCAAGGCCTGAGAAAGAATGTCAGTGGCATCTGCCTTGGGACATGGAGTAGCTCTCTGTACATGTACAATAACTCAAAGAAGTCTGCTGGGACAGGCCTGTCATGAGACTCCTTCCACCACTCCTCTCCTGGAAGACTCAGGGTGGGGAGGAGGAAGGTAAGGAGAATTTCAGAGGGCTCCCATCCTGCATTAAAGCTCCTTCAAATTCTCAGTCATGATGTCCCAGTTTGAAAATTTGTAAGGACTTTAATGCACATCCCACAGCTGCTGTTCACATCCTGGAATGAAGACTGCAGAAGACTGCCTTGGAGGATGACGTGATCCTTCCTTGCCACCCACTTGCTCTGTCATTTCCTAAACTCTGATGTTTTTCACACCATCCCTGGCAGTTAAAACAACACATGTACATGTACACCCCTGGAGCAGACTGCAAACATGTTTTTTGAGCATCTATTTCATAGCTCAACCAAAAGTAGCTGGATCTTATTGTTAAGAGACTCGAGGGAACACAAGCTGTTGGTTTCTCTTCACACCCACTCTAGGAGGTGGCTACAGAATCAATTTAATCAGGGATGAAGACTGCATTATTCAGACAACAAGGTCAAAAAGTCTTGTGTCTACAGCAAAAGTGCACTGGTTTAACTCCAGGCAGTTTTTAAATCAATATCATTAAAGCTTGGTTAAATAATTAGGTAAGTAGATTAATACCACTTCTAATTTAATTTAAAGTTAAGCTAATTTAAGACAAACTAATCACTGTTCTTTTACGCTAAAATGAATATATTCCCACAGGAGTTCTCACTGATTTGCCTAAACCAATTAAATTTATATCCTAGGTCAAACCAGTGCAGCTTCCCCATGTAACTAAGCCTTAAAAAGAGTTTTTTAAAGATAGCTATCTCAGTTAAACACTTAAGCTGCAGTGTGAATCCTCTTGAAGTCAATGCTCTCTACTGCTCCAAAGCTCATCTGGGTAATAGCTGTTCTCTGCCACCCTCAGTCCTGTGCCTGTGCTGAGTCCTTATCCTTCCACAAGCTCATAGGAATTGTGTTTAATACCAGAGCAGTACCACTGCTACTCCCAGCAATCCCATTTGGGATTTGCACCTCTTCCCCATGACAGCAGGTCAGCTCTTGCTGGGTGTTTGGGAATTCTGGTGCCCAGCTCTCCCACAAAACACTGACAAAATGTTTTCACCCACTGCAGGCCTCTCAGTCAGGCACTGAGAACCTTTTGTGTTCAAAAGGAGCAGAAGGGGTTGGGTGCATTGAAAGTGGTGCTCCTTCCATACAAACCCCACAGCTCTAGGTGTGGGAATTAGATCTTGGAAGGCCAGAGGTGAAAAAGCAACTTTTTTTCTATTTAATACAGGGAACAGTACCCCAAACAGCATCAGGGACTGTCAAAATGCAGATGAGCTTGTGGTGCTTTCACACCTCCAGCTCTTTACACTTCCCTGAGGAGTGGAGGCCACTGCACAAGGAGGAGAAATAGATTCCCTCGCTAACTGGATGTTCACTCCTCTGATCTGGGCAAGTGTTGGAACCCTGGTTACTGAGAATTTTAG